>VZSC01003568.1:0-25314 GCA_013398225.1 Steatornis caripensis | reverse complement strand
ATAATAATAAAAATATAATTAAGAATAATTTTATAATTTAAAATTAAAATAATCAATAAATAACAAAATAATTAAATTATAATAAAAAGTTAAAATAATAATAATGCAGATGTATAATTTTAGATTTTGGATGGATGAAAAGATTGCAAAATCTAAAATACCACCTTTTGTTGTGTTGAAACACAGAGCCTAGACTCTGCAGCGGGTGTTAGAGCATGCTCACTGACTGGACTGAACATTGCCCAGTGGGAGTGACAGTCAGGCTCAAGTGTGAGAACTTGAAACAGTGCAGTTGTTGGCTAAAACCACTACAAATAATTTAAAATGTAAAAAACCAGCAGCATTAGTTGTACTACAGGATGCATCTTTTAAAAGACATTTTTAAAGGACAAAAGTCAGAACTGTAAACGCCACATGAAGTCATTTTGGGGCTTTTGTGTAATTAACTTAGGTAGTCCCTCTTGTGAAGGGGAGATTTTCTCTGTTCTAGCAAGCTTCCTGTTGCATTTTCACAAGGCTCTGTTTCAGCTGACTGAAACATACATATATTGTTGTTTTCCAGTGAGTGTGATCTGTGAGGAATGGTGAGATTAATGATCTTTAATTGTTAAGCTTGTTCTTAACATTTGTCCGCTAGATCTTGAAATTTCCTGCGTCCCAGCTAATACACAATTTTGGGGACTTGCTGTGTTTTTGGAAATCAGATGTGTTGATGTCTTTTCTTTGTTCTTCCATATTTAATGAGACTTTTCTTGTGTGCAGGTATTTTTTCAAAATCCGAGTGATATTATCAAATCTCCATAAGCAGCCTGTAGTACTTCAATGCCTTCTCATATATGACAAGACTGTGCCATGACTGAAATCATGCAGTCATGCCATTAAACATTCTTCCATAATACATAAGCAGAGAAAGGCAAACTTAAAGTTGCATTAATGATAAAATTTGGGCATTGTCCAAGAATAGCAGAGAGACATTGGACAAAGGTAGGGACTTTAAGGTAACTTCCCTTTGTATTACTTGCACAAAGTGTTGCGTGCCTAGCTGTTGAATAACAGTGATTTCTGTAGATTATCTTGTAGATTATCTGAGTGTTATAGAAATGAAGTATTACACTGTTGGTAAGCATACTGCCTGTGACCGCTGTCTTTTTCTTACCTCTATTGCCTAGACAAGAGTTCTTCGGCATTTATATGTAAATGTCTGATTTATCAGCCCACAGATATATATGTATATATATATATATAAATAAAGAAGTACTAAGTGTGTCTTGTTAAACTGTACTGAATGTTCATAGCAAGAAGCCTATAAACCTACAGTCTATAACACCAAAGCACACCAAAGCTAGTAACATAAGCTGTCAGGCTGCTATATTGAGAGAGTGATGAGGGAGTAATGAATATAGGTTTCTCCCCAACAACTTCTCTGGAGTTCCTGGGAATTCTGGCAAGGGCAGCACTGCTTGGTGCTTTCTGGCAACAGCTGAATTTAGCATACAATGCTAATTTTCCATTTTCCTTGCATGGTACTGATTTTGAAAGGAAATAGCAAATTTGCCCAAGTTTAAGATGTATCTCATATCTCATATGCTAGTAGCATATGGAATTTCAAGAACTGAATTTTGCAAAGAAGTGGAGATGTTAAGTTTCTTCAAATAATGCAAATAATATTATTAATCAATTATTGAGCAAAATTATTATGCAATTCTTACCCTGTCTCTTGAACTCTTTCCTAAAATTGACAGTTCTGGAATTCCAGAAACTCAGATGTGGAGCTAAATGCACCTTTATTGTGGCCCACTACAAGCTTTGTAATGAACTGCTTGGTTCTCTTCTGCTGTGCAAGGCAGAATATGCATGAACATACAAAAGGTTAACCTATCTTAATGTTTTTGGGTCTCTTCCTAATTTGTAAAGAATTCAGAATGCATGTTCTAAGAAGTATCATTGTATTTACTTTTTTCAAAGACAGGCAAATGAGAATAAATGTGGAATCTTCCAATTTTTCCTAAAACTCAAATATTTCAGTGTAAGATACAATTTAAGAAATTTATTTGTGTCCTTGCCTTGCATTATTGGAAGCCAGCTCCACATTACAACCAGGTAGTAGAGACTTTGGTGTGTTGGTAATTTGAGGTTTACATAAAGGTTAAGAGCACTGATGCGACAATTAAACTCTCTTGTGATTCATGCAATGGCGTCCTCACCCTATGTTCTTCTCTGAGTTATGTTGATTACACTGGTACCCCAGTCATGGCCTTTCAGGTTGAATCCTTTCTGAACTAACTACAAGTAAACACTGTTTATGAGGCTGTTCTGATGGTCTTGCTATAAAGGAATTAAAAAATGCAAATCAAAATAATGAGCATAATTCATACAATGTAACTTTTAAAAAAATATCTTTTGGTCAATCAGATTGGTTTTGTGCTTACTAAATGGTAGATAAAATTTTAGGCATGGTTTCTACCATCCTTTTGCGAGCTAAAGGTTATGCTGCATGTTGAAACTATTTTAGTCACATCTTTGGGTTTTGAGTGACTATTAATTTGAAATATAGCTCAAAACTCATTCTTGAGAACTATGACAGTGTTTACTTTTTTGTTATGTGAACAGACACTGGATTGGTGTGGGGGGAGTTGCTTTTATCTTTTTCTGCTCCTGAATGTGGGTTGTAAATCAGAGAGACTTTACTTAGCACCAACAGATACCGCTTCTGCAATTTTCATCCATCCTATAACTGACTGAATTGGGAAACAAGAATGATAAAGACATATTTCTGGGAAGTGAATGGGCGAAGTAAGATAGATAGCTCAATGACTCTGTATAGTCAAAATACTCAATTTCCTTGGTTAATTAAGTGTACAAGTTTCTTTGTGTAAATTGTAAGTTTACAATTTTCTTCCTGTAAAGGAATTCCAGTAAATCATTCTGAATAGTTTGAATGTTCACAAAATGTAAGTAATGCTAGTACTTTTTGCTTTACTCCTCTTTTGGCAGCATTATCGCCAGACATATGTAATGGTTTTTGCTCTCTCACACAGTCTAGATCAAACACCTGCTCCCAGGTTTACTCTCACCTCCCAAGGCTGTCAGTTGACACATAAATATACAGACCCATGGAAAGCGCATATTTTGCCCTTACTGCAGGCAAATGTTCTTGGATCATAATGCTGTAGGAACAAAGTGAAGAATTTCTGTCAGAATAGATTTTCACATGTAAATGTTGGATAAAGTTTCTGCCTAGCTTGGTTCTCATGACTGTAAACAATTTTTGAATAGTAGAAAATTAAAATCATTATGATGTATCAAACTCCCCATCTTAATTTGACAGCCTTTTCCTATATTTTATAGATGGGCTTTTTACAAAAGAATACATGATGTGCATTCTACTCTGGTTTTAGAGAGTAGAGTTTTTGCCTTTTTGAAGACTCATGAACAGAAAGTACAATTCAGTTTTGCTTACCTAGAAGACCTTTCTATGTTGATCTGCTCTCTTTCTTCTCAAGCTCCTTCCTTTCTTTTCTGAGGGGAAGAAAACAGATCTTCTGCTACTGTCCCATTTTCCTTGCAAGAATTGTTAGACTATTTGGCTTAAGCTTTGGATAAGAAATAATTCCCAGGTACTACTTTGATCCAGTGTCTTTAAAACGTGCTTATTTTGGTTACTGTAACAAGCAACACTACTGTCCCTTTTAAAGGACCCTGGTAAAAAGCAGGCAATGCTTGCTTAGCATTCTTTTTTTCTGTCTGATTTTCTTCTTAATTTGGCTTTCCAGTCTTTAACAATCTTCCATGACTCTGGAGGAAAGCATTTGAAAAGGCAATAGTTAACCTCTTGGACTCAGAGGAAGTCTTGCCTGACTGCAGCAGCTCCTGGACTAGCCCCCTGATATCTGTCCATAGTAGCAACAGTATGCGTTAAGAGATTGTGGTTGGTTCTTTTAATTTCTCCAAAGAGTCATCCTGCTGCAGTCTTACAACATGTAATCCTCGGGAAGGAGTCGGTTTCCTCAGTGGGTTATTCCTTCTTATGTATTCAGGTCTATTAGAAATGAGATTCTCTGCTTGGTTTTATTTTCCAGATAAAATTCCCTGGGACAAATGAAAAAAAAAAAAAGTCTTATTGTTTGTTTGGATGTTTATTTTAGACTGCCATGAGCCTGCTCTCTTAATTCCTTTTATCTGTATGCAGAGGAGTGTAGGAGTCTCCTGCTGGCCCTACCTGTGAATGCTGAAAGCTGCTGCTGAGCAATGGCTGACTTATGGGATGTGTATTACTCAAGAGGCAGTGGTTTGCTAGAGGACTAACTAGAGTCCTCTGGCAATGGGTTAACCTAGAGTCGGCAACTCTTGAGGGAAAGAGCTTTTTAAACTGCTAAGTGCAGAGAGAAAGTTTATGCTATAATTCAGGCTCTCTTTCAAAATTACCTTTTCTTTAATGCATTGAGACGCAAGTGCGCGTGTATATATGTACCTTAGATTTGGAGCTGTGCGAGGGCTCCTGATGATATCTTTAGAACTGCTGACAATTAAAAATGATGAGTACTGGGAAATTTTGTTCTAGCAAGAAAGTATATTTTGCAGAAGCCCTGCTTATATGCAGATGGTACGAGCATTTCGCCTATTCTAGTAACTTGATAAGTAAGCAACTGTTACAGAGAATTTCTTGCTGATGCCTAGCTATAATCTAAAAGAAATAGAAAGCAATTCCTTGGGCAAAACTGATTCTATAGCACAGTTTTTATTATGCTACGTCTTCCTGTATTCCAAATCGGTGAGTATTACAAAAATAACTAAGTAATGAAAGAGTAATCAGAAGTATTATATTGCAATAAAATAGAATTCAGACTATTGTGCAATACTGAAAAGAGCAGACATTATTAAAATTTTGGGTCAAGGTCAGTACCCTTAAAAATCTGTGCAATACCAGCATAAACTGTTAGCTGGATAGATAGATAATCTCTCTTGATTTCTTATCATCCTTGTTTTAATATTGTGACAATCATAGTTAGAAGACAGAAATTAAACATTGGTACATAAAACAGGATGCTGCATGGTTTCCTGCTTCACTTTTGTATATATATATATGTTACAAGCAAGAAGAATGACTTTCATGAATTACTGACAGTAAACAAAACACTTTGAGGTTGTTCTGGGGGTATGAAAACAAAGACATGGTTCCACTTCTGACCTGCCATATTAGAAGATCCTTCCAAGAAGTGCCAGTAGAATCCTGCTAATTTAGGATGCTGACTCCTATTACTTCAAGGACTCAGTGGCTTCTCCTTGGCTAGGAAGGAGTTGGAAGTTGTTCTCTGACCATGTAATCTAGAGCATCTAAGACAGCTGCTTGCCTGGGCTGTTTCTTGTCGACAGAGTAAACTTTAAAAGTATTTTAGAGAAGGTTATGTTGTCAGAAGGTATCTGAGTTTTTGACTTGTTTTGGAATCAGCTAAGAAAATACTTACTGTTGAGAAAGAATTACTGAAGAAATGGAGTCAAATTCTAACAGGTATTCTTACAAGCAGCATAACCTCTCTATGCAGAACACACAAAGGCATGAGGCAATTTCAGGTCTGCGTAAAGATGAAAAGCAGTAGACTAGTTTCTAGGCTTTGTATGTCTTTAAGTCACTTTTCTCCCATCTGGTGGGCTATCATTTGAACTTAGCAAAGCTGCTAGAAAATAGAACATTTGAGTATAAATAAAAGCAAGGCATTTTTTTCTGGAAGGAGTAATAAATTCTGGAGATTTTGTTGTTGTTGTTGTTCACTAGTTTTATTACTCTTCCAAGACCATTGCAAAGCCAGGCTTCTGTTGCTCTTTTCCTTTTTTCAGACCTCTTTAAGAAATAGTCTTGAGCAGAAAAGTACATGTGGGAGCTGAATACATATTTTAAGTAAGATTTTTAGTTCAACTAATAGATATAAGATCAGTGTATTTGTTCTTAAAATTAGAAGTAACAATCATGTAAGTCACAGTTATGTAACCTTCATAATCAGCAAATGTGGTAAGGTGTTACTGTAAATTTTCAGAGTAAATTTTTCAAGTTATACAGTATTTTTTAGGACTCTAGAAAACTTGACTACAAACTAACGAGGACTGACAAGACCTTCCCAGTGCCGTCAGAAGAGAATTGTTTGACATATTTTGAAAATGTTTTATACCTTTTCAGCTAAAAAACCAAAACCAAACTGATTGAAATGAACCTGTGTAAAGGATGCATCTAGATACAGGCAAGTGATAGTTGCAATTTCAACATTGCAAGCGTTTAGAAGTGGTTCACTGTGTTAGCACTACCATTGCAGATAGGAGTTTAGACTTTGAGTTTAATGAAAGTTAGTGAAAGTTTAACTGAGTGGTCACTTATTTTCTTTTCATCTGAATTGCTGATAGATATTCTTCGTAATGAATCTCCTCTGCCTAAGGTTACTCATGTATACAGCTAGAAAATATTGTATGCAAATTTGCAGAGACAATTCTGAGCAGGTTTTTTATTGCTTTTAAAATACATTGAAATTTACTTAGGTTTTATTTCTCTTTTTATTTTTTAACCAATTTATTAGCGGTTAAGAGCTTGTTTACAGAATTCTGGAATTTCAACACTCTGCAAGGTTTCACCTAGACATATCAATATAAAAGATTGTGTCAGTTGTCAGAATACTTCACAGTATTTGATAAACATTTGCACAAAGGTCATGTCTGTTATCTCTCTATTGTTTTAAATTATATCCTAGGAAGTTCCCTTTTTAAAAGTTGAATTAAATAGTAGAATGAATACACAACATGAACATGACAAAGACTGTAAAATGCAGTAGTAGCCTTTGACTTTGTCAAGAGAAAAGGTGCAAAGATGTGAATTTATCATGAGCTGGAAGTGATCAATTTATACTCACACTCGGGTTTGTTTGTCTTTCTTCTTGACCTGCATGTTTCCATTGTATTCAAATCCTGTCACTTGTTCTTGAATTATGGTTCAAAGGTCTATCTTCTCTGAGTCTATAGAGAAAATCCTTTTTTCCAAATAAAAGTTTTTTGTTTTTCTATTATGTTTACCGTAGACTTTCTTTTGAGTTCTACATTGGTATATGTATTCAATTTAGAATCTTAATCAATTCTGTTGTCTAAGTTAGATTTTTCGATAGGCCTCCTCTTCTTCTTCCTGCCACCCCCCCCCCTTATTCATCAACTTTAACTGCAGAACTCGTAGTTTCTCCATGTTCATTCCTTACTCGTTTGATTTTTTTCTGTTCTTGATGTTGCGTATGGCTTGCTTAACAGCACTTTGGTACCTACGTACGTCATATTCCTCCTTTTGTGTAGGAGTATCATCTCTAAATGAACTTCAGTTTCTAGTTCTTCTCTGTACAAATGGAGCTTAAAATCTATTTCTTGTTAAAATCCTTACAAGGCAGAGGTTTTTTAATTTTGTAATAGACATAATAGTGAGATCATGTTTATGAGATGCTGACTGAAATAACACACAAATGTAAATACAACAATGGAATTTAAAAATCTCAATTTTAAAAAGGCAGAAAATCAGTTTTCCTCAAAAAAATGCTGAATTATAAGTGTCATATGCTATATATTGTATTTGTTTAGTCAAGCAAAAACACACATAGTATGAATAAGAGAACTAGAAAGTCAACCGCTTGTCAACTGATATATTGTCACTAGGAGACTTGTGGAAGCGGAAACTGAAAGCATCCTTCTTGTTCTATGTTACTGCTTTACAAAGCAGGCAGGTGACTGTTTCCAGATTTTTGTGGATTTATTCTTCTCCTGCAGTTACTAAATACAGTCGTTGCTGAATTTCCCTACGGAGAAAAGAGTTGTGCTCAAATACATGTGCCACTCAGTATTATAATCTGAAACAGAAAAGATAATTAACATAATGCACAATGTAAATTTATAATTTATTTCACTTCATTTAGTAACTACTGAATTTATCAACAGAAAAATTATTTTATATTAGATACAAAAAGCTTAAAATGTTCTGTTAATTTTTCTTTTTAAGTCAAGCTTGTAGTTCTCCGTAATTGTAAAATGTGAAATTTGTGGAGCAGTCCTAAAAAAAATTGCTAGAAGCACAGCTAAATGGAAATTAACATAAGGCACCTAAAATAGACATCATCCTTAAAATTACCTACTCTTGAAACAGCTTCAACTCCCAGCGTTTCTTCTGTCAAAAGATGGAGGAGGCAGGTCCTAATGTTCAAAGATTTCTTTTCAATATCCATGCCTCAAGACTACAATCGGCTAGGAACACTTTACGCAGAAACTACCTTTCTGGTGTAGAAATGTCTTCAAAGATTCAGTCTCTCAGCTTCAGTTTGCGTCTCAGATCTTTTCAGATGACATAAACATGATGACCTTTGCCAGCCCTTACTAAATCAAACACAAATTTTTCAGTGCACAGAGAAATCCCCTTTCAGTTAAGATCAAAACCTGAGGCATTTTTTCTATCTATTGTTTTATGTGTTAATTGAAACTGAACGATGCAAAAAACAATGCAGGATATCTAGTGAGTATATGCTGAAGATAATTGCAGCAAATATTAGCTTCATCTATTAAAATAGTGTTGGAAGCTGTTATTCACAGTATCTGAACTTTGACACTGCTATTTGGACTCTCTAGTTCCGGTAGGTTAGTATTCTGCATTACCATACACAGAGCTTATTTTTGATCTTTTATGCTGAAGGATTGCAGAGGCAATCCTTCTTTCACCCTCAGTATGTGAAGGAAGCCTCTCATGACACTAGAATCTGTTCGACTCGATCACAGGTCTCTTCAGGTACCTAATCATAGAATCATAGAATGGTAGGGGTTGGAAGGGACCTCTAGAGATCATCTAGTCCAACCCCCCTGCTAAAGCAGGTTAGCCTAGAGCAGGTTGCACAGGAATGCATCCAGGCGGGTTTTGAGTATCTCCAGAGAAGGGGACTCCACAACCTCTCTGGGCAGCCTGTTCCAGTGCTCTGTCACCCTCACAGTAAAGAAGTTCCTCCTCATGTTCAGGTGGAACTTCCTGTGTTCCAGTTTGTGCCCATTGCCCCTTGTCCTGTCGCTGGGCACCACTGAGAAGAGTCTGAGCCCGTCCTCTTGACATCCACCCTTCAGATATTTGTGAGCATTGATCAGATGTCCTCTCAGCCTTCTCTTTTCCAGGCTGAACAGACCCAGCTCTCTCAGCCTTTCCTCATACGAGAGATGCTCCAGTCCCCTAATCATCTTTGTTGCCCTCCGCTGGACTCTCTCCAGTAGTTCCCTGTCTCTCTTGAACTGGGGAGCCCAGAACTGGACACAGTACTCCAGATGTGGCCTCACCAGTCAGCTTCTTAAAAGCAGATAATTTAAAAATGATCATTTAGAAGACTGGTGAGGCAGGTGTAGTTATTAAAGGCAATCCCCATTTGGGGGAAAAACACACACACAGACTGACTTGAAATATTTCTTGGAGAGAGAGGGAGAGTTTCATAAAGATAAATAAGTTCTTACCTGTTAGGTTGGCAAATCTGCGTGATTGGACACTGAGGGACATAATGGTGTAAATGAAAGGCCGGAAAGCAAGTATCTCCCCCCACACCTGCTTTTTGCCTCTATGTTCTTTCAGGTTGAGTCATTTCTTTCAGTGTTGTGTTATACTTCAGCAGTTTTCTGTGACTTCTTCAGTTACCTTGAATTCCACAAAGTCCCTTCTTACTCCTTAGAAAGTTCTTACTTGCCCCTTCTTTGATGGTTCTTCCAACTGATCACGTTCACTTATTCTTCAGGAAAGTAGCAATCATACAGTCTCTGCAAAGAATTGTACTCTTCAAGAAGACCACATTGCACCCTTGCCTCCTTTTTCTTGAGCTGCACTCTTGCAATAAAATATGCAGGCTACAGTACTTTCATGGTGAATTAGATGTGTATTTTTTGTTATAATGCATATACAAATGCCTTTTTTTTCTTTTTACTAATTCTAGCTAGGGTAGTATGTCAAAAATTCAAATGCGTCAGAGCACATTTTACTACTGAGTTGGGAACAAACAGAAAAGAAGGAAGAGCTATGTGCTTCTGTCTGTGGTTCTTCACATTGCAATTTTTGCAGTTTTTTGCCTTGAAATGTAAAAAGATTTGTGAATGATCGTAAGAAAACACTTGACTGTACACAGTCATGACAAAAAGCCACAATTACTTGTACATTCCTTTTTCGTCTTCTTATTTTTATAATGAATATAATACGTATCAAGACCATACAGATTGTATGTTCTTATTTTTCTCTGTTAGCACTGTATTTGCCATAAAAATTCTGTAGAAGATAAAACTTGAAGGTTTTGTTGTGTTACCTTTGTTTTTCATAAAGAAATAATTGAATATAAATCATTATACAGTCTGTTCCCAAATGAGTTAAATACTTAGAACTTTGTTCAGTGCTAACTATGTTGTCCTTGAGTGGCCCAATCTGTGCATTCAGAACTTAACAACTTTGTGAACCAAAGACTGTCAGGCTTCAGAGATGAGAAAAAATGAAAGAAATATAGAAACAACTAACTAACTAATTAGGATAGGATAGGACGAGAGTAATTGGTTCAGAAAGGGAGGCTGTACCTGTGTAAGCTTCCCCAGACTGAAAAGAATTTACACCAGGCTGCAGGTAGCAGTGTCCCCAGTGGAATGCAATTTATTTGATTATCTATCTACATATAAGACATGTTTTATATGTGTTGCTACAACAAGCATGAGTCATGGCAAAGGAGAATATCCTGGTTGGAAGAAGGAATCTAATCTCTTAGATGAGGCCATGAATGAGGTGAGACTTGCTGTTAGCTAATGTGACAATGTCGTCTTGCACCAAGAATGCTCTTGCAGTAAAGGAACTCTTTTTAAGGATAGGAGGAAGCAGATGTTGGTGGTGGGAGGTTACAAAAGATAAGAAAAGCTGTTTTAAAATACTGTCAACAGTAGCTGACTGACATATTAAGCAACAGAATGAGGAAATGATTTACAAGTACTTCTGTGCTAGAAGCATAAAAAATAAGATGTGGAGCTAGACTTACTGGCATCGGATGGTGATCCTAATGGGCATCTCAGTTACCTGGAGGAAGGAGAGTAATCTGTGGGGTACCATGTTGCCTGGGTACTAGCTTTGTATGAATGACAGAGTAGGATTACCTGGTGAGAGAGTGAAGCTGTATGAAAAGGATTATTTAAGTTTTAGATTGGACAGCTATTACAGGTAAAGGGAGCACTGTGTAATGCTTTTGTATAGATGTGCTATATTTTAATAATAAATAAGTAGCAGTGAGATTGTACTGCTGATCTTTTCATCAGGATGCTGACAGTGATGCAGAAATGCGAAGCGAGATTCGACGAGTTGTGAAGGACAGGCTGTAATAATGGAAAGTATCAACTATACACATAGATCCTGCATTGTTATCTTACCAGCACAAGACATAGATATACAAATTTTGTATGGAATAAGTAATTTTTCTAGAACAACCAGTCTTAGAATCCACTAGGAAAAATGCTGTTCTGGATTTTGAATGGTATACAGAACTTAGTTTAGAAAGCATTAGAGAGAAAACCTCCCTGTAATAGGTACCTCAATACAATGAGAAGCACAGAATTGTGTAGCTTGGAAGGACCCTCTGGAAGCTGTCTTATCCAACCTGCTGCTCAAATGGCAGTTTGGGAAGGTTGCTTGGGATCTTGTCAAGTTTTGACAAAGCATGGAGACCAAAGATGAAGACTTCAGAACCTTTCTGTGCAACTGTTCCAGAGTCTGACCAGCCTAATGGGCAATTTCTTTTTACCTCTAGTTGGAATTTGATGTATTCTGACTCGTGTCCATTGAATCTCATACCATCACTATACTCCTCTAGGAAAAGTCAAACTCCATCTGTTTGATATCTTTATTTTAGGTAGACAGCAATAAAATCTTCCCTTCTCCTAGGGATGAATAAACCAAGGTCTTCACCCTCTGTCATAAATCACGTGCCCAGCCCCTGAGCCTTGTGGTACCCCTTTGCTAGATTTAACCTAGTAGATCTGTGTCTTTCTTGGAGGAGCCCTAAACTAGACAGAGCCACAAGTCCACTCTCAGAGTGCTGAATAGAATCAGTTTTGTAAACCAACTGACTAACTCTTGCCTATACAACTCACACGTTTTCCACCTTTGTGACATGGCACTACTTAATGTTTAACTTCTTGCTTAGAATGACCCCTCTTTTTCTGCAAAGCTGCTTTCTCTCTAGCCACTTGGTCATCTATAGTGTCCTGTTGCGAGCAGTTGTTCTGGGAGGACTTTGCCTTTGGTGAACCTCATGAAGTTCCCGTCAGCCCATTTTTCCACTTATGAGGTCTCTTTGAACAGTGGTCCAGCCCTCTAGTGACTCCATCGGTTGCTCCCCTCAGTTTTATGTCATCTGTGAACTTGCTGAGGGACACTCTAACCCATCCTTGAGATTGTTAACAAAGACATTACTGGCTCTGGTATGGATCTGGGAAGGATGCTTTTAATTGCTAGCTGCCAGTTGGACTCCACACCATGAATCATTACCCTTTGAGCCTCACAGTCCAGGCAATTTCCCAGTCATCTTACCTGCTTTTCAATTCAGAGCTCAACTATTTGGCAATAAGGAGGTGGGTGTTCATCTCAAATGCCTTGCAAAATTCAAGGTATACACCATTGCCTGCTCTCCCTTTATTTTTACAAGCTCTCATCTCCTTACAGAGGCAGTCAGGTTCACCTTCTTGTCCATTAGGTGGCTGGACATTATTTCCAGGATGGTTTAATCTGTAACTTTCTTAGCAAAAGAGGTGAGACCTGTATTTCCCCACTTCTCATCCCTCATGAAGATGGGTCCGTGTGATGTTTGCCTCTTCTTTCTTTCTTTTTTTTTTTTTCTTAAATTAGATTTAAATAGTAGCAAAAGAGAGTGAACCAAATCCATCAGCCTGGGGATATTCCCTTTCCAGAAAGGGAACCACATACAAATGAAGCAACTAGTCCAAAAACCTCCAACCCCTCAACCACTAGAACATGCAGTACAGAAAGCCTATGAACAGTTGGATACTGTTAAGAAGGGTACTGTAGTTGAAACCCAGCTAAAATATGTGCTACGATTTTTTAAATGGAATTAAAAACCCCCAGAACCAACATCCACCCCAAAATAGTCTAAAAAACAATCTGTGAAGACTCAGTCGGGAAGAAACTGACATACGAAATTACTGAACTGTAACCTCATTGTAAACAGCCACTGTGCCAGTTGACTGGCAGGTTGCCACTGTAACTCCCATTTACAAAATGGGCTCCAGAGGGAGCTGCAGACCAGTGAGCCTGACTGCTTCCGTACTTGGGAAGATGGCAGTCTGTCTCTAGGAAGAAGAGGAGGAAAAAAAAATAGGGAGAGAGATCACTGAGCACAGATCAACACACTTTTGTTGGGGAAGCAACAGTGTGGCTCACGTAAAGGGAAATCCTGCTTCATTAACTTGCTGGAATTGCAGAAGGGTGACAGTAACCGTGTGGATAAAATCTAATCTGTATTTTCCAATTGCCTTTGACAAGATTTCACATGAAAGGTTAAAAAGAATCTCCATTCCTGTGGGATTCGAGGAAAGGTCTTTTTAGCAACAGGGAACCAGTTAAAGCAGAGGAAACAAAGGATAGCGCTTATGTGCCGCTTTCAGGATGGAAGATTGGAATCAGACTGCAGTAGCTGTTAGGCTTGTGCTCTCTCCTGAGTAGCATCTGCTTTTGCCTCTGCTGGAAACCGAGCACTGGTGATGGATGGACCCAGCACTGCTCTAACCCAATTGGGCATTTCAACCATTAATGCAAGTCAGTCATTGACTTGTATGGGTTGGGTCTTGTATTACACATTGTGATGTCTTGTCTAGGGTTGCCTGAAATATTTCCATCATAAATCGAGTTGGAGACTATTTCACAGATCAATTAATTTATTTGGAAGTGCTTCAGATACTCAGACTATAAACCTACCCTTTTTCTTAGTTCATATCACTTACTTACTTCTGCATGTGTTTTACCACCCTAAAAAAATCGTCATGTAGAAGTTAACTCATTGTGTGCTTGTCACTTAGTGTGTAGAGAGTGAGTATGTATGCGTATATGTGCGTAAACATATATGCTCACTTAAGTAACATTTTTAGAGTTGAAAAATAACATGTTCGGGAGATAGAGGTTTGAGCAGGAAGGATTCTGAAATACCCTTAATTCACTCCCTTGTATTCACGTAGCGTGGAATGCAATCTTTAATTACGTAAACAGAATGTTTTTTCAAGGAAGCATTTTGCCATTCACTGCAAAAAGCGAACATGCTGTGAGGAGTTAGGACAGTGTGGAGGTCAAAGGCCACTGTAGTCTGTTATAGAAATTGATAACGACTGAGGCATGGAGAATGAAACAAGAGTGAAGAAAGTCAACTTGTGACGGCAGCTAAGTGATCCTGAAAACAGCTAGAGACTTACGTGTGATGCAAAGCAAGTTAGTTTAACTTCTCGTGTTTCTCAGTTTTTTTGTATTTCATGTGAGACTGTGGGATGTGAATTACAATGTTCAGAGTTACAGCTGAGTCAGAGACGCATTAAACATATAATATGCTTTAAAATACTGTGTGTACTGAAAGGACATTTGTTTAAACTCTTTCCTTAAGTTATCAGATATTTTGGCCGGATTTTCTTTGTGTCTTATCCCAGAGGGATTTTGTAAAGCACAGATTTCCTGTGAAGCAGTTAGATGATGCTGTTCAGAGTACAGCAGAAAAGACTGTGAGGAAATTCGCAATCCTAGCTTCAGAACAGAGCTGGGACATGTATTTGTATAGGATATGACCTTATATTTTAAGCAAGGTATGCATATTAAATGACTGCCCTCTCTTCTGGATCCTGGTGGAGATCTTACTGCTAAAATAGTGTGCAACTATATAATTAAAGATTGTGTCAGAAAACGCAAGTTAAATGAACCATTTTAACTAATGTCTTTCATTCTGGCATTTCAGAATTTGACTCTGAAACTTTTAACATCTGATCCCTGGCAACTTTATTTATATGTGAATTTAATAAAATGAAAACAATTCATGTATTTTGTTGTACAGACCTTAGCTGATTGATATTACAGAATAAACTATAGTAGTAATATAGTAGTAGATCAGGCCTGGAAAAGAGGAGGAGAGATTTTGTTAATAAGTTTCTCAAATAGTCACTGGGAAAAGAGGAATGTTAAAATATATCTGCACAAGGTTGGCTGGTGGTTCCCCTGAGACTGAATACTTACCCTGCTCTTAACAGGATTCCATCTCCTAATAGTCTCCTTTTCATCCAGGCATTTCCTTATCTGAAAAGGACTGGGTGGAACTTCTTAGTGTATATTACAATCGAAATTGTATCTGAGTTTCTTAAATTCAGATTTATAAATTTTAATTAGCTGTTGTACAAATTACTCTTTATGTTTGAAGTATGCTAAGTGTCATCAAATTAGAACTAATTTCTGGATGTTGACAACTTTTCCACCAGTAATATATTGATATGGTTTTGGTTTAATTAAGTTAGTGTTTTTAGTGACGTCTGTGTGATTGTTCTGCATTCTTACTTTTTTTATTTCATCTTTTGTAGATTGAATCTTGAGGAAGAATTGGATCAGGTTAAAGTACACCAATCTGTGGGTAAGTTCACCATACAGGACTTCAACTATGTTTACAACAAAAAAAGGAAGGTATCGTATTTTATATGTGTGTATGTAATCTAGTAGAAGTATTAATTTTCAAGTTATTTTCTCTGGAAAAGTTAATTTCTTGAATGTATATTTTGTAAGCATAAGGTCATGCATATTCTTATTTCAAAGTATGTTTGCGTTAAGTTCTCCACGTGCCTATTAATTCAACGACAATTTTGATATATACACCAATGTATGTTTACAAATCATATGTATATGCTGCATATAAAATGTTTAAAATATCTATATATCTGTATAAAAATATGTATATTTAAAGTCTAAAACATGTCTATATGTTTATGAAACTTCCTCTAGAATCTGAAATGTTTTTTGCAGTATTGAAATACACTGAAACAGAAATTTAATGTTCCTTCAGACTTCTTTTTTAACACTAGTCTCACAAAGTATGTGAATTTTAAAGTAAATCAAAATAGTGGAATTGATCATGAATATCTTCTTTTATGTCTTTACAATCTTTGCAGTAGTTGATGATTCTGAGAAGATGGGTCTTATTCAGCCAGATATGTACTATATTACTATTTTCCTTTCCATCACTCCTCTGATTCTTTGTATTATTTGCTGTTCCTGAATGGTCTGGGAGAAGTGTTCAGGAGTTACGGAGCATAGTTATGGTCCAGCTGGGTGTCGCATCTGCAGTGAATTCTTTATGTACGGTATTATGCAAAAGAAGGGAGTAAGAGACTTGGAGAAGTACTCTGCATGTTCTTAGCAATAAAGCCTTACCATTCTTTATCCCAGTTTTCTGCTGTTGGCTGGGGTTTTTTTGGGGGGGAAGGGGTTGGGATAAGGTTGGCCACTTGAATGAAAAAATAAAGTGAGGGTTTTTTGCTTTATTTTAAATTTGGTTTATAGTATCTATAAAACTAAGTGGAAATGTCCAGCTGCTGAAGACTTGAGTTAGTTTTGTTTTGTGTTGCTTCTTATGTGTTACTTTCATAGCCATAGATGGAGCTGAAGGGAACTAGTGAAGGTTTCAAATACTGACTTTAAAAATCACTTCTTTGTTTTTGCCAATTTAGTCTGCCAGTCAGTCTTTACACAGAGAAAAGTGGAAAGGCAACCAGCAGAAGGAGTTGAGGCCCTGCTGAGCAATAACCATGCGTTTCCAAAAAACAGTCAGATCTCTGAAACTACCAGTTCTTGACACGTTTAGTGCTTTAATAATTAGTCTTTTATTCCTTCTTTTTTTCAGATTAAAACATATCCTCTTTTAAAAGTCTGTGGGTGGATACACACTTTTAGTTTGGTTATTGGTAGGATGATTAATTGTTGTTATGTTGGGGTAGAGAAAAGACAGGTTAAACTACTAGTGAAGTGTGTTAGACAAATTTTATTTACCTTTTTCGACCATTTGTTATTCTAGGTATCAATGAGGTTAAATATTTTTATAAGATACAAAATTAAGTCCAAAGATACGTATTAAGTAACACTTTTTGTTAGCATATAAGACTGAGCTGACTCCAGCCATTTTCAAACTTCTACCAACTGAAGTATAAAAAAATAGTTGCTCACCTAGTCTATAAAAAGTAATTTCCTTGTTGCTCCCCTTGCAAATCCTGGGGTATTGCAGTGTGGTGGACACTTATATCAATTGGTTGACATTTTCTAAAAAATGACGCCATAATGACAGAAGCTGGATGTCCATCTTTGAGCGTAAATGAGTGCATGTGACCAATACTTGCTCATGCGCTAAAAAGTGCATACACCCTCTGGCCTTAAATGGGTATTAAATGCCTTCCTTTTCCCAAATAAAAGTATAGCCTCAGGTCTGTTATCTGTAATTTTCTGAGAATCCAAACTCCATACAATCTAAATACACTTTGTTCACAGTCTTATTAAGTAGGTTTTTGTTTCTAAAAGTAAACCTGACATGGATTTTCTCAGCTTATCAATGATATTGGAGTTCACTGTCACCTTAGCAGGTACCTGTTTCCATTAGGCGTTCTAACATCAAGGGATAAATTCTGAAGAAAGTAGTTGAGCTTCCCTTTATTAGAAAAGATAGGCTCTATCCTCTTGCTTGATTAGACATCAGTTGTGTTTGTCAGGAGGAAGTACTGGATAGCTTTGTTGCTCTTCTGTATCATTTTTCAAACCCTGCTGGTCAAAGATGAAGGCCGTCAGCGGAAGAGAACTCTGCCGCTGCCATTCCCTATTTCTTTCCATTGTGTTTCAGTTGTCCAAGGTGTCTCTTTCACCATTGCCAATTATGTTCAATTAGTCATCAAATCCGAATTCGCTGTTCATGCTATTCATGTCATTATTTGTGTATGAGTGTAAAGAATGTGTTGGTCGGTGCTCGTGCCATTTCCTCTAAAAGCAGGAACGTGGGTCCATCCTACCCTATTCAGAAAAATGTCACATGCCTCATTAAGAGAAGGTAAACTGTTGTCCCCTTGTTTCTTCAAGGAGGAAGTTAGAAAGCTTCGTTCGTTATGAGACTTCTTCTGAATCTGCCATGTCCCCACCTCATGCATGATAATGGCATTCCCTTCTTCTGGTCTTCACAATGTTTTTTCCCACCAGTTGTTTCAGACTTAGCACATCTTTGGGAGCACGAGTGGCTACCACTGGGGTCAGTGGCTTTCTGCACCACAGCACCTCCTGTGTGGCAGGGGACTCCTTCACCTGGTGCATATTGGATGGAAAAATCTCGTTCTTTTGATGGTTCATGTAGGTACTCTATGAGTGACTAATACACATCTCTGGGTTTTTTGAAACTGATAGCTTTTTCTTCGTGTAAGAAGGCTTTCTGCAAATGCTAGTAGTGAACTGTAGTATCATAGTTCAAGTACCATTTTGGCAGTGGTGTTGAACTTACCATCAAATTTGGTGACTGTTAATTCAGAATTAAGTGTTATGTTGTAAAGCTGGCAGTTAAGTATGTTTTCTCAGTGGGATGTAAACATACTTCACTAAGACCACAGTAATTTGATGACTGAAGATTGCAGGATTTAGTGGATCTGTTCCTTGAGGGAGAGCTTGGTATTTTTTTATGTAGGGGTATGACGGATACAGCTTATGTCTTGCTGAGTAGACCGATACGATGAATCTTTCTGCTATCACAGACAGATAGACAGACAGTTACAGGCTATGCTGTTTCATTGCCTCCTTAACCAGTTCCTGTGAACAATTACATAACAATTAGAAGGGAGGAGGAGAGAAAGGTGCTGAATCAGCCATTTATTTTCTTCTTGGTAGAAAAGGTTATGCATCAGTGACCTTTGGCTTTAGTTTATGTTGCTTGTGACTTCTGTGATAATACTGAACATGTATGGTCTTTTCTATCTGTTTTGCAGTAGTATTCTTTATTCTCTGCATATAATATGTTTATTTATAGATAGAGTTTTAAATTATATTTTAATACATCCACATAATAAACATAACATCTTGTGTGCTTTGATCAGTTTCTTTGACTATGGAAAATAATTTTTCTTTTCAGTGGAGTATAGTAAATGCTGATATAAAAGCTACAGCAGACATTCAAATGAGTGAATATTTAGAAAAAGATGAAAAGCATGTTCATATTATCTTTGTGTGTTACTTAAAGAATGTTGTAAATGTATGCAGTACCACTGTGCTGGGGGACTGTAGTCTGAAATAACATGGGAACTAACATATTAATATCAAGGTAAAGGTACATATTCCCCAGATGCATAGTTTTACCTTTTTCAGCTTTTATTATCTTTAGAATAGTGTTCCATTTATTTCATGAATACAGAAGTATTAATTGGCCATGACATGTTCCAAAGACAAAAGAAAGGTCTAATTCACTCTAACAAACTTGTTAGTCACTGTTTATATCAAGAGGATTGTGAATCTACAGAGAGTAACACTGTTTTCTTCTACACTTGCTTTGTTTATAAATCAAAAGTTTTTAAGTGACCTGCAGTGTCTGCTTATAGTTTGAAATGATACTTCTAAAGCAGACCTCCACCGTGTAGCACAGATGTTTATCCCTTAAGATTAATTCTTTAAGTTAATTTGGAGGGAAGAAAAACAAAAAATGTGAATATTATGGTGTTTTTAGTGTTGTGGTTTTTTGTTCTTTAACGTAATATTTCATATTCTAAGAAAAAGTTCTTCTGAGGTGTGTAATTACTCATTTCTGTGAGCAGTGGGCAATTTGTGAATGCAAAGCTCTTGGTTCAATTCTAAACAGAATGTATTTTACTTCTGATTTGCCATACGTATTAACACTTCTAAACTTTTTCTTAGCGTTCTTCTCTATGAATAGGTCTAATTTTAACTTTTTTGGTGGGATTTTTAGTACTTAAAGTGCATAGCTGTCTCTGAGAGCGATGCTTAGTCGTGTTCACTCTCATTAGTTGTATCAATTTCTAATTGTTATGAATTGATAGTATTACAATGGAATGATTTGTGTGATTTATCTGGTGAAGTACGTGATCTTTCACTTAACAGAAAAAGGGGTTTAAAGTCTTCATCCATCCTAATTCTGTTACTGTTTGCTTTGTTCACCAATCACTCTGATCCTCCTAGCAGGGGACAAGACCTAGAGAACAAAACTGGTAGTGACTGTGTAGATAAAAAGGCAATGAATTCTGCTTTTAAGGCAAAGAGGGAATAGTGTATAAAAGAATAAAATTTGGAATGAAAGTACAGCGTCTTTAACCTACAGATCTATTGTACCTTTGAAAAGCTTGTACTCTGAAGAAAACATGCTGTGATGCTACAGAGATTCATAATTATGTGACAGAAAACTTTGGAAAGAGGTCACTCTTTGGAAACTGACCAAAAGACTTGTCAAGAAAATAGACCACATTATAAATAATTACGGAAGTAAATAATGCATTTCGTTAAAATATCTAGGTGTTGTTTTCGTGAAATACTAGGTGTCACAATGTATTTTATTTATTCTCTGATCTGGTTTTATTATTTATTTTCTGATAGAGCCAATTCTTAAACTTGGTGAAGATGATGGGGTCAAGAACAGTGCTCCAAAGAGAAATATGAAAGAAGTTTCACATCAGAAGTTACAGAAGGTAAGATACCAACCCTAGCAAACAGATCTAAATTTTAATATAAGAATCATATTTTTTTACATATATAAATCAGTACTCCTTAATTTAGGCCATGATTTTCCTTTCCTAATTCAAAAATATAGATTACCAAAATTGTGTCAGAAATTAATTCTGGTGAAGTAGCTGTGAATTTATCACATGAGATAAACATGGTTAATGTCACAGAAAATGAAAAGAGTGTTTAGAGGTATGATGTTAAAAACTAACAAATTACCTCAACTGAGAGTAACATATGCTTAGAATTTTACCACTTTAAAGTTCAGAAACCTTCATTTCTTTTGCTGAGTATTTAACTTTACATATCCGGTGTTAATCTCCGTAGAGCTCTTGCTAGAGAAAAAATTGATGCATAATAGTGATAAATCCACCTTTTGTTGTATTTAAATTTTAGCACAACATTGTATATGCAAATATTTTTTACATATGTGGGTTTATCACTTTTCACAAGATAGTACCGTATGCATTTAGTGTTCTTTGGCTTAGCAAATATGGTGAGTATTTAATCTTTACTGCTCAACACTCTACATGTTACCTCATACAGTAACAAGATGTTCTTAACTAGTTGCTATTTGTATTGATATTTGTAATATACACAAGTAGTTTAGTGCGTTAACAGGTGTTCACTTAAGAGGGCTCACTTGTATTTTACCATATGTTTTGTTTGCTGCAAAGAAAAGACATCCTTCAAACACTACCATACCTTTTGTTTGTCATTTTGCAAAACGATATTTGTTTAATTGCTTATAAATCTTTAAAAGCATGCTTAAATTGAATAAACACAAATCTGTAACTTTGAATGTCAGTTCAGGTATGTCTATTTATTTTTTATTTGTGAATTAACTTGTAGGAAGTATAGTAATTTACAGCAGATGATGTGATTGCATATACTTGTAACACTTGCCATATGGTCAGGCAATGAAGGCTGTCATCTCGTTATTACTGAATGACAAACATCATGTTAAAATAATAACATGCCGAATAGGAAGTGCTCACATTCATTTATCTTAAGGTAGAGTGAGTAATTGAAATAATATGAATGCTACCATCTGAAATGTCACACAGTTTACACTTGCTTATCATCTATATTTCAGAACTGTAATTTTGTTTGCCAGGTAGTACATAATTTTGATCTCTATGGATATACAGAGTTATGATCGTACCTTAGGGATAGGTGTAGAAGCTATTCATTGTTTGTTTCCTTCTAGCTGTCATACATGACTTTAAGTGCTAGTGAGTGCGAAAGATTGCTTTAAAGAACTCAGAAAATAGTAGCAGAATCTCAGTTTAGGAAGGTGGTTGAAGAAAGCTACTGGTCTAACTCCTTACCATTGGGGAGGAAAGTATAAAGTATGATTTTAATCATAAACCTTGGTTTCATTGAAGCATTTGGAAAAATCTCTTTTTTTTTTTTTTCGAATTTCACACAATAGCTTTATGTAACCATAAGGCAGTCTCTCTTCACTGTGAAAGTGCTAGGAATTTCCATAAAGGAGGGTAGCAATGGGTGGGCTTGCATATTAAAGGTTTGCTACCAAACTCGCACATTCAATATCAAATTCACAAATGTATGTGAAGTTTGAGCAGGTCTTGCCCTAGTTTACTCTGTACATTAAGACCTCGAATTTATCTGAATCAAATCTATGGCACCCGCTTTGTAAATAATTCCAGAAGTTTTAAAATAAATTAAATGCATTGGCAAAATGTCTTTGCAGTAACATACAGCATTTATTGAGAAATACTGTGGTTTCAATATTTTCAATGTCAAAGCAAGTTTTGCCATTTCACATTTCTACAAAGTGACGGAATTGGCTAGTATTTTACTAGGTGAGTAGCTGAAATTAGGCATGTGCATACTACTGTAGCTCCTTGAAAAATAGTCTTTTCTACCCATGCCCAGAAAAATCTAGAGCACCTGGCACTTCCCCTAGTGAAGGGATAGCTTGTACAAAACCAACCAAAATAACTTCTCCAAACTGACTAAGTGGTTACTGAGCACAAAGCTCACTCTGATGCCCTTTGCAAGCTTCTGGGGAAATCTTACAGGCTAGGTATTCAGTTTAGCATCTGCTAAAGTTAAAATTACCCCTTATTTATGGAAATTATGGGGTTTGGTGTAACTTCAAGCTAATATTCCAGAAGAACATTGAGAATTAGTTTATTGTTAATGGCCTTGAATATGCGTGAACTTCAAAGGATGCATATGCATCCTATATAGGTAGAATATGCTTCTTCAAATTATATATATGGCTTCATTGAAATAGGGTAGATTTTCCCTTTCTGTAAGTAGAAAATACATTTCAGCCTTCATATTCTTTAGGTGCTGAACTTCTGATACTCTTGTTATGATTTGTTTGGGGTCTTTTGGAAGATAAATTAATATTTAATTTGTGTACTTACAACACTTGAAAGAACTTGTTGATTTAGATAGCTAGTGCAAAATTGTCTATATTTCAACATAATTTTCCTTCTGAAAATGTTTTTTTTAATCAATTAGTATGTATAACCAAATCAGTAATGAGCTCAAGATGCATCAGGAAGGTTCATTAGCATACTTAAACTTCTGTGTCACTTTGCCTGGAATTTTAACTTCTTTTACCATCTGCCCTTTGTTCAACAGCTGTATTATTGCAGCTAAAATGTTTTCATCTGCACTACGTTAGAATTATTTTTAAATTAAGGACTACAGGTTGCTTTTGTCCTTGTGCTTAATGTAATATTGTTATATAATAAATACATTTGAAAACATAGGGGTTTTTTCTGCTGGATAGACTGAAATATTATGAATGCTAAAATTGCTTTTGTTAGGTACAACAACTAGAAAGAAGATTCAAAACTATTGAAGGGGAATTAAAGAAACAGAAAGAAGTAAATAAAGACTTACTGAAGGAAAAAAATGATTTGAAAGCATCTTTAAAAGTGCAAAAGGAAGATGCAGACACAAGAGAAAGAGAGCTGGAAGCGCTACTTAAGAAGATTTGTGAAATAAAAAAAGACAAAGCAGAACTTCAGTTAGTGATTGATGAGCAGGAAAAAGAAGCTGCCTCTTTGAAGAGGCAAGTGGCAGAAGCTAACAGGTTGAGAAATGAAAATGAAGATTTGCTGAGTCAAGTGCAGGAGCTGAAACGTTTGCTGGATGAAGCCAAAGCAGTGGCAACCTCTGGGCAATGTAATTGCAAGATAACAGGCGCCAAGGTTAAATTAAAAACAGCCAAGAAAAAGAGCTCTTTGGGACATCATGGAGCTTTTCTCAAACAGTCCATCAAGGTTATGAGTAATGTATTTGAGAACTTCAGTAAGGACGGCTGGGAGGATATGAGTGAAAGCAGGTACGGCTCTCATTAACTTAGCCCTGTAGAGGGGACACTGTGCATATGTAAAGCACTAGCAAATGGAGATTGAATTTCAACTACTGTTGATTTGGTATTCAAAAAAAATACTGTCAGATCCTTTGAAATATCTTGGGAGGTCTTGTTCTGAGCTTATTGACTGAAATTTGCATGCAAAATTAGCCACAACTGCATGAGTATTTGAATAGGTGCCAGGAAACCCAAAAGAAGGCGATGCTTGATTTCTTCCAGTGATGCTATTTTCATGCAGTCATGAGGCTTGAAATTGACAGTTTGGCAGGTTGATTTAATTTGCTGGCCCTTTGCATATTCACCACTGACAGCTAAGGGTTCCCAGGCAAGCCTACTAAGTCGGTTTAGTTATCTTGTGACATGCCGACCCGGGAGGAGAAACGTTTTTTCCCCTTAATTTAGTTAGATAAATTTTGAATGACCCATTTCAGCTTGCTAGCAGATGTCTACAAGCTGTTTAACATCCTTTAAATTAAGAACCATCCACACTAATTATTTCATGTATGTTTTATGCAAAGTCATTGTACTAACTTTAATTGAATGATGGTTAAAAATCAGTTTTTTAAAGGTAATTGTTACTGCATAGAGTCTCAGTCATGAGTCACAAGGCTCTCAGAAAATTACACTGGCAAGCTTCATAAATGTTGTGAATTTTTGCTTCTGCTTCTATTTGTCCACACATATTGAGGAGGCAGCAATAAGCCACTAGGTAAACGGATATCACACCAAGCCCTTCAGTACAGAATCGCAGAATGGCAGGGGTTGGAATGGACCTCTGGAGATCATCTAGTTCACCTTCCCTGCTAAAGCAGGTGCCCCCAGAGCAGGTTGCACAGGAACATGTCCAGGTGGATTTTGAATATCTCCAGAGAAGGAGACTCCACAGCCTCACTGGGCAGCCTGTGCCAGTGCTGTGTCGCCCTCACAGTAAAGAAGTTCTCCCTCATGTTCAGGTGGAACTTTCTGTGTTCCAGTTTGTTCCCGTTGCCCCTTGTCCTGTCGCTGGGCACCACTGAAAACAGTCTGGCCCCATCCTCTTGACACCTACCCTTTAGATAATGATCAGCATTGATCAGATCCGCTCTCAGTCTTTCCAGGCTAAACAGACCCGCATCTCTCAACCTTTCCTTGTAAGAGAGATATTCCAGTCCCCTCATCATCTTTGTTGCCCTCCACT
>VZSC01003567.1:0-75596 GCA_013398225.1 Steatornis caripensis | reverse complement strand
TTCTTCACGTCGGGCTGGCACGCTCCCGTCCCTTTCGTGTGTCCGCTGCCTGCTCGGGCGTCGCATAAAACGGTGCTCAGGAGCTGCGGTGGCCTTNCCACGGCAGAGCCACGGTGCTGGGTGCTGGAGGGCTTTTACCATTTCCTCTCGTTTTCGCTGTGCTGTTTCTTCACGTCGGGCTGGCACGCTCCCGTCCCTTTTGTGTGTCCGCTGCCTGCTCAGGCGTCGCATAAAACGGTGCTCAGGAGCTGCGGTGGCCTCGCCTGCGCGGGAGCTGAGTCCTCGCTGGCCAGTGTCGGCAGCCGTGGCCCGGCGCAGCAGTGGAGGTGCTGCCTGGCACGGTCGAGGCGTCGTGTGCCGCCGCTTGGGAGCGGGTGCGCGGCAACGGGTCGGAAAGGAAAACCCTTCCCAGGGTCACGTCGGCAGGCACCGCAGAGATTTCCCAATCCTTTCCTCCCGTGGAGCGTGGGACACGTTCTGCTTCCTAGAATAACTTGAGACTCTTTGAAAAAAATCCTACCTCTGGAGAGACTCGGGACACTTTTTTGAGCCCATGTTTGTCCTGCCAGCCGTTTTCTTTCTTCAGTTCGTAGTATTGCCCTTGGAAGCTTGTCAGACCACTTCACGCTTGAGCAGGACTGCCACATTGGTTGTAGGATGCTGGCAGAAGGTTGTGCCTTCAATGAGCAGAAACACGGAGCTTTTTTAGCTAAACATGGATGACACGCAGCAGCGTGGACGCAGTGGCNGGGTCACGTCGGCAGGCACCGCAGAGATTTCCCAATCCTTTCCTCCCGTGGAGCGTGGGACACGTTCTGCTTCCTAGAATAACTTGAGACTCTTTGAAAAAAATCCTACCTCTGGAGAGACTCGGGACACTTTTTTGAGCCCATGTTTGTCCTGCCAGCCGTTTTCTTTCTTCAGTTCGTAGTATTGCCCTTGGAAGCTTGTCAGACCGCTTCACGCTTGAGCGGGACTGCCACATTGGTTGTAGGATGCTGGCAGAAGGTTGTGCCTTCAATGAGCAGAAACACGGAGCTTTTTTAGCTAAACATGGATTACACGCAGCAGCGTGGACGCAGTGGCTCAGAAATCCCTTTCTTACAAAAAATAACTTGAGATTTCTCTGAAGGAGCAGCAGTGAAATGCAGCGGCGTGGAATGCCGAACAGTCAGTGCTAGCGTTCCTGGCTCGGGTGGTCTTTGGTGCAACGGGTCGGGGACGGAAGCGTCTGGCCATACGCAGGTATTTATACGCACGTAGAGAACAACACTCAGCAGACCGGGAAACTGAAGCAAACCCAGCCGCGGCGCGGGGGGACACGGCAGGGGCTGCCGGCGGAGCGGAGGCAGGCGGCGCGGGGGCTGGCCCCGCTCTCGCCGTGGCTCTGGCAGCACGTGGTCCTGGTGCTCGCGGGATTAGTTTGGGGGCAGGCGCGGTGGGAGGTTTGGGAGGGTTGGTCACGGTGCCGGCTGAGTCTGAGATGTTTATCCGAGCCGTGTTCAGTGGGAAACTCGTAAGTGACCCAAAGTGATGATTTCCCAGAGTCTTCTCTTTTATTTACTAGATGAACGAAATGGAAAATTGGTAAGTCTAAACCACATTTTTTTAAGCCTACTTCTGAGCAGAATGCTGGATCCGCGTGATCGCGTAGCTGATGTATTGAGTTTGCCCAGATCTTCGTTCTGTGGTGTCTGAGTGAGTAGTCTGACTGGAAATCCTCTCCAGTAAATTCAAGGTTGTAAAACTGTAACAGGACCCCAGAGCAACCTCCGGTTTCATGAACTAAAACAGATGTTTTCAGAGATTTTGGGGAGGTATTGATCTTCCGTGTGTTTAATGAACATTATTAACCTCGGAATTACGTAGGGGAAAAATGAGTAACGAAACGGGGGGAGAAACGGGTGACGTTTGCACTGCTGGAAGAGAAGACCGATTGTTCCTGTACGAGGCTCCCGCGCTTCTGAGCGCCTGCCGTCTGCTGCTGCGCCGTGCGACCGGGGTCGGCCGCAGCTCCAGCGTCCTGCGGCAGCACCCGCGGCGGGGCCGGCAACGGGGGCCTCTGCTCCCTGGCAGTCCCCTTCGCCGCTCTTTCCTCTGGCGCGTCACCGTCCCACGTGGGGCACAGGAGTGTAAGCGGCCGCCTTTGCAAACCCGCGGTGCTGGGAGCAGCACAGCAATGAGAGCCAGGACCCCTGGGGGGCCGTCTCCTCCTCCCTCAGGGAGTTCTTAAAGCCTGGAAAGGCATCAGCCCGTTGAAGGTCTTGTGACAAAAAGTGAAAAATGTGGAGAAAAAGTGACCTGTTAATAAAGGACTTGGTCAAACATTTATGTAAATATTTATACCGCACTGTACCATTAGCTTTTCCAGTTAATCTGCTTTCTCTGCTAATGGCTCGGAGCAAAATATGTTCCGAGAGTAGTTTACAATAAAAATTAGCGCTGTATCTGGCCTATTACTCTTCTTCCATAAATGATTAAAAAGGAATGGATGCAAAAATCCATTTCGGAGCAGGCCATTTTCCCCTGACCGCTGATCGTTCTTTTCTAGTACGGAAAATAAAACGATTAAAAGACGACAGAAATTGCCGGTTTCTGGGAAGTCTGCTTGGTTTGCTTGTCGTTTTGCAAGGCAGCTTTTGTTTGCAAATGGAAAAATCTTAAGAACTTAAAATGTCACTTAGAGCGTCTGCAATTGCCCAGCAGAAGAGTTTGTTCACCTGTCAGCCCTTATAAGCCATGAACATGGATTTCTTGTACTCCTGGGAAACGTTGGCCAATGCTAACGCTTTTCAGGGCGGCTGGCGAAGGGGCAGCCTGAAGTTAAACACAAGAATGCGTTATTGCGTCTGACGCTCTTCGCAAACATTGTGCTTAGCGTATTTTGCATATTGAACACAAAGGACGGGCCCTTCCGCTCGCTGGATAAAGCTGCTTCATGCCAGGAGTCCGGCCGCGACCAGCAGAGCAACTCCTGGGTGAAGTTCTGCTGAGACCAGCTCTCGGCTGCTGCGTTTAACGAAGAAGATGCCTCTTCACTTCGCACGCGAAGAAGAGTTGCAGTAGCGCGCGCTTTGACTCTCTGTGCGGTCTGCGCTCGGGTGCCTTATAAAGCAAATATTAACAGCCCTTCTGGTTTGCAAACAGCTGGTTCTTACAGCGACACTGAAGATTAAACCTACGAGGGCCAGTGTAAAAGCCTCTCGTCTTCCAGATTCTACGCAGTCAGCCGCAATTACTGGCTGAATAGGGGTAAATATTTTTAGAAATGCTGAGACGTAAAAAAGCGCTGCGTTGCAAAGCAGCTCNCAGCCGCAATTACTGGCTGAATAGGGGTAAATATTTTTAGAAATGCTGAGACGTAAAAAAGCCCTGCGTTGCAAAGCAGCTCTAAATGAAGATCCCTGAAAGCCAGGGGTGTTCACCGGAGGAGACTTGTGGTGGCCACAGGGCACCGCGTGGGGTNAATGCTGAGACGTAAAAAAGCGCTGCGTTGCAAAGCAGCTCTAAATGAAGATCCCTGAAAGCCAGGGGTGTTCACCAGAGGAGACTTGTGTGTGGCCACAGGGCACCGCGTGGGGCGAGTGCAGCTGAGGTGGCTGTGGCGGTAGGACACGTCCACGTGAGGGAGAGAGCGCTGAGAGACCCCAAAACAAGACACGAGGACATTTCCCCCCCTCCCTTGTCAGCTGGAGGGACCAGCGGTGTAAGCGCCGCAGCGCGGTACAGAGCCGGTCAAAAGCAAAAGGTGTCGCTGCATCTGCCTGGGGCTGGAGCGTGTGGGGAGGGGGACAAGCAGGGAAGGATAAAGACAGGGAATTTGTGGACCTTCGGATTCTGTTCTGATTTGAAACGCTCGATTTTGAAATCTCAAAATATTCTCAGAAACGTTGCCTTTGTCAGCTGCATCCCCAGCCCCGGGTACCGCGAACGCCCTCGGCATCGGTGGTGCCGTTGTGACCGAGCCTGGATTTTCCCTACGAACACCCGCTGTAGGCAGAGCGTGGCTTTCAGCTGGACCTGCCTTCGCTGCACAGGTTCAATCCCGCATCTTAACAGTAAGGACACGTACTAAAAACAACTGCTCGGCTCGAGTAGTCGCTGAAAGCGAATACAAAAGTCTATTGCAAAAAATGCCCTCGCAAGCCGTGTTGGAGGCATCCGCTCAGGAGCCAGATAAACACGTAACTTAGCAACAAGGAACAAATCGTGACGGTTTGCAGTGAAATGTCAGAGCACGATCTTTAGATCAACTTGTACCTGTGCGAGCGAATACCCCGGCGCGCCCCGCGCCGCTGCCGCCCTGGGCTGTCTCCTGCGGCCCGAGGGCCTCCGCTCCCTGCAGCTTTGCCCGCTGCTCTTTTCCTGGGCTCGTTCGATCGGCTCCGCTTTTCCGTGGGTCTGATAAGAAGCGATTGTGTCCATTTCCCGCCGAAGGGACCCCATCGCGGACAAATGCCTCCGTGTTATTATCCGCCTCTTGCTCAAAGTGATAAACGGCACGTTGAGCCTACAGCGTTACGCCATGCGTCTGCACGAGTTCTTGTAACAGATGTGCTGAGGCTTGGAAAAACTTATTTTAGATAAGCCAAATAATCTTTTCAATTATCTTTCACTGAAAATATTGTATTTTTGTGGGCATTCAAGAGTGTTATGGCATAAAATACTAGCGTAATTATCATTATCTTCTCTATTATGTTTGCTGAAATATTTTTTAGAGTTGTCAAATATGTGTCTGTTTTGTTATTTGGGAAGGACTCTTTCGGCAGCTGTTTCTCAACCACGGAATTTGATCTACGTATTTGACTGCACCCACAAGGACAGCAGCCGCAGCAGCAGCTCACGCTTGTTTATTAGGATTGTTCCATTATGGCAAGGACAGATTCCTCAGATGGCTCCTACGGACCGGCGCTTCCCGACAGCCCGGGTCTGGGTCGGCGGGCGCTGGCGGGGCCGGCGGCGGCGTTGCCCCGCTCCGTGTGCTCCGCTCGGCCCCCGTGGGCCGGGCAATGCCGGGTGCAGCATCCCGCACGGATCCCGGGGCTCTGCTGAGAGTCGAGCCCGCGACCGGCGAGCGAGGCTGTGCCCTTGCTTCAAGGCGTGCGCGTGCGTCTCAGACCCCCTTGAGCTAGTGCGCAGCTGCTGGCGGCGCGGAGCTGAGAATGCCGGAGTGTGGGTTTTTCCCCCCAGTTCCGACGACGAGGTACGAGGCTGACGGAAAATCCCTCCAGCTGCTCGTGTTGCAAAACGCTGTTCCCCTGAAATTAGGAGAAATTTTATTGCAACAGGGAGCCAGCAGAGGGGATGCACTTACAGTTCATCCCGGTTCCCTCCAGAAGATACGTTCCTTGGCTGCGGCCTGCTGGAGACGTGACCGTGCTCCTGGCCGCTGAATAACCGTGAGATGGGTGCTGCGAGTGCCTGCGCTCGTAGCCAGGCGGGAGGGGGTAAAGCGTACTGCTTCGAGCATCGGTATATCCATTTGCTTAAATTATCGCCAAGCCTAATGTCACCCCGTCTACTCCATCGCGTGTTATTGAGTGCTCCAGCTGAGTAATCTCATTAGAATTTGTCTCGTTTTCACCTCCGGCAGCAGCCATGTACACAGCTTCTGGAAAGGTTATTCGCACAATATTGCGTGACCTTGATGAAAGGCTAATTTGATAAGAATTCAATTTAAAATTCCATTTGTACTGACAAACCAGGATTTTATTGATGTCACAAATTTTGAACAGTGGAAGCAGCGTTAGGAGCGAGACTGCATTGCTTGTAGGCCTGAAGGTGAAAAAGGAGAGGATTTATAGGAGCTGCTTTATCAAAGGGTCAGCATACCTTGCGGCAGTTTAGTCTAAATGCTTGAGTAAACCGTTCGTAAGTTTGCTTTCCTTTATTATCTTATTTTTCTTCCCTGTTTACTTAAGGAGATCTCTGCGGTGGCAGGGACGAAGCAGCGGCTGGTAAGTAAGGTTGTTTCCCAGCACGTTTCCAAGTGCGTTTCCTACTTGCCCTTTCATCCTTCGGTCTCCGTGCGGTCGAGACAACAGGCTGCGTAAGCAAACAGCGGGATTTGCTCTCTGAACGGCGAGTTCACGCCGTGAGCGCGGGTCCACTCTGTCCCTGGCAGAAGCCACGAGGCGACCGCGAGCGCACGGGGCTGAGCCGGGCGCGGGGGTCCGGACCTCGCTCGCCGCAGCCGCAGCGACACCGAGGACGGTGCCAGCGTCTGCGCCGTGGCGGCCCGTGCCCGACGGGGCAATGCGGTTGCCTTAGTCGCCTGTGCAGGAGCGACTGGTTTCGCGACGGTCTGGCACCAGCCCGTGGTCACGGCTGGGGCCGCTCCCTGCGCGGGGCGGGCAGAAGGCACCCAGGTGCTCAGCACCACCTGTGCGCTCGCCAGCTGCCAGCAGCGAGGAAGAAGTCTGAAGCATGAAACCGGAGAAGGTTTTTGGTGCAAAGGGCTTGGGATCGTGGAAGCTTGCCCAGTTTTCCCGCTGCGTCTGTGGCTCTGCTAAGGGACACAGCCTCCCCCTGAGCCTCGTCTCTTGTGCACGGCATCGACAGCAGGGACGGATTTGGGCCCACAATTCCTTAATCCTGTTCCTCTGCTGAAGCTCAGACTTCATTGTCTTGCCGTCCTTTTCTGTTGCCTTTTGTGTTGTGAGTTAAAAGATACGAGCTGGTGCCGTCAAGCGCGTCTTTGGCCTCAGACCTATTTCAGACAAAGCTCTCCTTGAGCGACCGAGGGCAGCGAGAGCGGAACCCTCGCGCGCTGCTACGCCGGTGTCGGCAGAGCCTGGGCAGAAGGCAGCACCGAGGGTCAGGGTGCTCCTGTTGGTTTCGGGGGCCTTTTGAGCTGTGTTCCAGGGGGCAGCCGTGGCAAGAGAGCGTGCCTGAACGGGCAGCAGCGCGAGGGCACCCATGGAGGTCACGGCCCAGTGGGTCGGGTTGGGTGCTGTGGCGAAGGACCGTCTCGGACCATCGGCTTACCCAGGCTGAGCTCGAAGCCTTGCTGTCTCCAACGCTTGCANGCCTTTTGAGCTGTGTTCCAGGGGGCAGCCGTGGCAAGAGAGCGTGCCTGAACGGGCAGCAGCGCGAGGGCACCCATGGAGGTCACGGCCCAGTGGGTCGGGTTGGGTGCTGTGGCGAAGGACCGTCTCGGACCATCGGCTTACCCAGGCTGAGCTCGAAGCCTTGCTCTCTCCAACGCTTGCAGCACAGACAGTTTTTCTAAGAGGATGTTCCTCGCTCGCGTTGCCCGATTCCTGTCGTGTTCTGGGAACAGATGGGGACTAGACAAGAAACACGCTTGTCCAGCGACTTACACTGCCCATCAGTTGCTGTGTAGTCCACAAGCTGGATGAGATGCTGAGAACCCTTTTTAGTGCTTCCTGCGCGTGATCAGAGTAGCCGCTGAGACCACATCACACCCGCGTCCGTCAGACGCCGCCTGCCCGTCACTCGTTAACCTCCCGTATGGAGGAGCCGCCGTGCAGAGCACGCCAGTGCGAGGACGGTGCCGCAGCGGGCCGCTGCCGAGGGCAGAGCGAGGATTGTGCCCACGGAGGTGAGGAGGAGCGCGGGGAAGAAAACCGCAGGTCGCCCGGGGCTGTGGGAGTCAACGTGGGCAGAAGAAAACGGGGACTGAAGAGACTCGCAGCAGCCTATTGCTGTTTCTTCCAAATCCAGAAAAGCTTAGCAGCACTACAATCTGTTGTTTGTATGAAAATGTGTTCGTGTAAGGCGGGGCGGGAGAGCCTGCCTGTAAAAGACACTTGAAAAATAGCAGTGCTCCAGCATGGAGGAACATCTGGCGAGGAAGGGTGCTGGCACCTCGCACGAGCTCTCCTCCGCGTCCGCATGCAGCGCGCGTTGCAGCCGGGCTGGGCCAGGCCCTGGGACGGGGACGCCGTTTCACGCTGGTCTCGCGCAGAGGCTGCCTCTCCCCGTTCCTCCGAGATCGTCTGTCCTTTTCTTTCTTTCTTTTAACCCAAGCACAAAGAACAGGTTGCTCAAAGAGATGGCTCCCACCAGTGGCACAGGGCCACCCTTGTTTCAGTGGAAGCGTGCCGTCCCCCCCAACAAAAGCCCGTCTGATCCTGCCAGTCCGACGGCCTTTGAGACGCCCATCGGCGCCCAGCGTGGAACGGAGATCCTCCTGACCCCGAGTGTGCGGGGCGGCTGTCGGGAGCGCCTGGCCGGGAGGAGTCCGTGCAGGGGGGCTGCAGGTGGGGAGAGACCTCCCAAGGGCACGGCCCTGCTTTTCGTCGTCACTGATCTCTGCTGACAGAGAGGGACAGCATTCTGGAAATGCTGGATGTCACCGGATTTGGAGACCATACAGCTGCCGAATCTCCTTTTTTCCCCCAGCCGAGAGTTTGTTGGCGTTCTCAGAAGATCCCCAGGGAGATCTGTGAAATCGCAGTTTCCCTGCGTATCTTCTCAGGCGTTCAGCAGCTGAGAACTCGTCCCTGCGGCGCAGCCTGGCGTGTTCCCCAGGCAAAGCAGTACTCGAAGAGGAGTCCGAGCGGAGCAGGGAGGAGGTCGGTGTTGTCTCTGTCCACGTTTACAATTACTGATTTAACTTATCTTCCCTGATTGATTTAAATCTGATCCTGCTGGAGAGGAACCTAGCTCTGAAGCTCTTGATACACCTTCCCTTTTTGCTTTTATCCATTCTAATCACACGTATTGTTTCGGGTATTTGATTTTAAATGGCAAAGTGATTACCGTGGGCCGGCTGGATTTAGAAGTAACTTGCTGAAATACCAAGGGTATCTGGCAGCTTTCCGGGTACAGTTGCCAGATTCCGGGAGAACGTTAGAGGAATACAGGGACCAGCCCCAGCGAGGCTGGGGGATGCTGCTGTCCTCACCTGGCTAAAGCCATCGCTAATTAAACGCTGCCGTTGCTCAAAGGTTTGTCCGCGGAGGCAGAGAGGTACCCGGGCAAGCGGCTGTGCTGCCGCACGGACCTGGGAAGAGCCGTCCTCGTGGAAGGATCCGAGCACGTCCTGCGCGCTCCCCTCCGGAGGCTCACCCGCGAAAGGCTCCTCTCCGGCCAGCGTGGCTTTGCTCTGCTTCTCCGCTCTGGCCGGCCTGGCTTCTCTCCTGGCTGCAGGCGCCGCTGGTCGCTCACACGCCTGCCCGCACGCACGGGTGCCGGCCGTGATGCGGCTGCTGGGAAACCTCTTCTCCCCCGAGGGCTGGAAGCGTCCAGCGCGGGCTCGTCCCCTCGAGCAGCTCTCGCTGGTCCGCGGTGGCGGCCTCGCGGCGGGGTGCAGATGTGTCACCCTGGAGAGGGAAGAGTGCGTTCACGGCTCGGGTCAATCAAAAGGCACGGGGGAGATGAGTACGGCAGGCTGCCCTGGAAGCGTCAGGGGTGACTGAATGGCTTTGGAGGAACTGAAAAGCGTCAGGCCTGGCTCCAAGGTCATGGTCTTTCACAGCTGCAGAAAGCCGGTGGTGATGTAAAGCGGGTCATACCCAGGAACGGTGTGAATCAGCGTCGTTACCCCGGCTTCGGCCTTGAGGGGGTGCTTGGGGGCAACAGGGACCCTCTCCTCCCACAACGAACGATGGCCAAGCTCAGCCTCGAGCCTGTGCCCGGGCTGCCCGCGGGTAACGCCGAGGCCGCGCCGGGCTCGCCGCGGCCGCTGCAGGTGGCAGGAGGTGGCACCGAGCGGGGACGCGTGCTCCGGGCTGCGGGTGTCTCCGGGAACAACGATCACTGTCCCCTGTTACCACGAGCTGCTGATCAGCATGCGCCGCGCTTTCTGCACCCGGAGTGTCGCAGCTGTAAAGCAGATCCTTTATTATAATTACTCTGCGTTAGTACCTTGGAAAAATCAAATGTGCTCTGAAAGTAACGATATCCTCTGCAAAAACCCTGCAAAACAAGAAGCCAGCCTTATCTGACTTAATTTCCTTTTGCTTTGATAGGTTTTGCAATAAATTACTTATTTAATGGATAGCATGAAACATCACACAGTGATATTTCAAACATTCAAATGCCTTGATCGTTTAATACTATTTTCCCTTTTTTATTATGCCATAGGCAGAATTTTAATTATAATATTTATGCAAATATTGTTTGCATAATCGTATTTGAAAGACTGTGTGGATCAAATTTTCCAGCCAATCTATCTAAATGCAAGCCTTAAACTTTCCCTTTATCACTGTCACAAACACTCTTTCTCTAAATTTGTCATTTCAGACGCTTCCTATTACAGTATCGTATAAGGCTCAGTATCGTTTGTGGCCTGCAAGAAAAATGAGGGCCCTGGAGCCACGGTGGGAAAACCCGAGCACGTGCTCATGTACGGGGTGTGAAAATCTCAGCACTGCACTTGAGGTTCTTTACGTCTGAACCGCTTTGCTTTCTCTTTTCCCACCGCTTTACAAAGCTGCGGTTTGCCCGTTGTGTTCATCCCAGCAGACGCGACCTGGGTTGCCAGAGGGCTCGCAGCAAGGCGGCCGTCGGAGCCGGGCTGTCCTGGGCACGGCTCTCGGGTTTTTCCTCCTTCTTTCACCTTTGCTGCAGGGCGGCAAGGAAGGCAACGCGGGGAAATTACAGCAGTTCCCTAGAGGGTCTCAGTTATTTGTTGCACCTCTCCGGTTCCTTATGTCGCCCTTCTGGGATGTGGGCTCGAAGGAGCCCCTGCCTTGGAGCCTGTGGTATTTTCTCGGGCAGTGGTGCCCGAATTCAGCTTTCGAGCTAGACGTGGACCGGGGCAGAGTGCCCTGCCTGGGCTCTGAAGGCATTTCACTTTCCGACGGAAGCGGTGCTCTTCTGCTCTGAAATCTTTTATACTGAGGATTTCATACCAAATATTAGTAGAGGTTGACATGTGTTGCAGTGGTCTCAGGGGGACCCGCTGGTGTGAAGGGAAGACGTGGAATATTTGCAAATTCTTGAGGATTGGCAGAGTTTTAAATGTGCTGTGACAATACGAGAGCAGAAGCCCAGAGCCAGAGAGACATTAAATATTCTCGGCTTTCATCTTCTCTCAAGAAAGGTTGATTCAGTGGCGCAGAGCTCTGTCCCGTCCGCCGCGGCCCTGGCAGGCGCGCAGGCTGCAGGAGCGCTCCCTGGGGCTGCCGATGCGGTGAACAGACGGCGCTGCGCCTGGCAGGAACCACGGACGGTGCGGGCGCGAGGACCGCGAGGGGTGGCTCTGTATCTTGCCTTGACCGCTTTTAGGAGCCGGCCCCGGGATGAGACGGGCGCGTGCCGTGTCCCCTCCCGCGCAAGCCTGCTGCGCCGCGGTGGGGCTGACGTTTCCCTGCTGACGCTCTCCATGGCACAGCCCCTCGTCGTCCTGCCGTGGCGTGGCACGGAGCCGCCCTCGTTTCGGGCTCGGATCCCAAGGAAACACGCGTGCTTGCCCTTGCCGTGGATGGCGCGGGGGCAGCAGCTCCCACTTGCGCAGCACCAGCTTTCCCTCGGTTCCTGGCAGCCATTGCCAGGACATGTGGTGNCAGAGCCAGAGAGACATTAAATATTCTCGGCTTTCATCTTCTCTCAAGAAAGGTTGATTCAGTGGCGCAGAGCTCTGTCCCGTCCGCCGCGGCCCTGGCAGGCGCGCAGGCTGCAGGAGCGCTCCCTGGGGCTGCCGATGCGGTGAACAGACGGCGCTGCGCCTGGCAGGAACCACGGACGGTGCGGGCGCGAGGACCGCGAGGGGTGGCTCTGTATCTTGCCTTGACCGCTTTTAGGAGCCGGCCCCGGGATGAGACGGGCGCGTGCCGTGTCCCCTCCCGCGCAAGCCTGCTGCGCCGCGGTGGGGCTGACGTTTCCCTGCTGACGCTCTCCATGGCACAGCCCCTCGTCGTCCTGCCGTGGCGTGGCACGGAGCCGCCCTCGTTTCGGGCTCGGATCCCAAGGAAACACGCGTGCTTGCCCTTGCCGTGGATGGCGCGGGGGCAGCAGCTCCCACTTGCGCAGCACCAGCTTTCCCTCGGTTCCTGGCAGCCATTGCCAGGACATGTGGTGCTTCAGCTCCGCGTGCCACCGGTCCCCGGCGCTCCTGTCAGAGCAGGGCCTGCCGAGTTGAGCAGCAGTAAAGCTCCAGCTGAAAGCGTTCGTCTCTCCAAACGCGGAGGCCGCAGGTGAACGGGAGATGGGGAGCGTTTACCCGGGAGCTGCGGCTCCCAGCCGAGCCGGGGCTTGGGGACGTCGCTGCGTGTCCCAAGCGTCGTTTCAAGAGGGAGGCTTGGCGTGGGTGGTGGCCGCGCTGTCTGTAGGAGAGGGTTAGCGGCGACCTGAGCGTAAACCACCCCCTTGCGCGGAAACGCCGTCCCGTGACCTGCGTGTTCGCCGTCCTGGGGAGGGCAGCAGGCGTGCGGACGCCCCCGGGAAACTCTCGGCCGTGCCGAAGGTGAGCGTGCTCCGGCCGAGGAGGGGTGGGCAGCAGCTTCCACACGGCGCAATTAGCGCCGCGCTGACGGGGAGCGGAGCCGGTCTTCAGTTCCCAGGCTGCGATAAAACGGTTTCACGCTAACGGCTCGGGGAGGCTCCCGCACCTGTAATGACGAGCTCGATGTCTTTCCCCTTCTCCTTCTAAATCTGCTTAGGGTGCCGCATGTAAATCCTCCATGCCGCATTAGTGTGTGACGATGTTCATTAGCAAATGACTCCAGGGTTGTCTAAATGAGAAAAGCAATTAGGCAGATTTGTGGAAGACGAAACGTGTATTGATTAATGTAATGATGACACATGCAGAACGATTTCGGGCTCAAACAGAAAGTGAAAATCAAAAGGGAAAAAAAAGGCAGGTGTCTTCCAATTAAGGCGTAAATCAACAATGATGAGCTTTCTCCGACTCCCTTCTGAAACTCTTGGCATGAATCATTGCTGCTCCGTACACAACGCTACAAAGAAAGGAAGCGACCAGTATTTTCACGTAATTAAAGAAAATTATATAACCAATACCTTCTAATGTGATTAACAACTATAGGGAAAAACTGTTTGAGAGCAGCAGTTGAGAGGAATATTAGCGTGCCATTTAGACTGAGTTAAATAACCGAGGTTATACCTGCCCGGCTGTGAGTTTGGGAGGTCTGCCTCGCGGGTGAGATAAAACCGTTCGCTCAGATAACGAAGCGAGTAGTGCCTGGACAAGATTGCAGCTGTGGCTGGGAAGCAGGGCCGCAGCGGTGGTTATTTGTTTGGCTTTGCCCGTGATGAATAGTGGATTTGCACGGAATCCCAATACGTCAAAAAGATGCCAGCATATAAACCAGGCATATTATTCTGCAATAGAAATTAGATGCGCTCCTAAATGCATTATGCAAAGGAGAAAAATTAACGTAGGGCTGAGCTTTTCACTTGGTCGCAGCTCAGCGGTCGGCGCTGGTTTCCGAAAGCGGGTGGAATCGAAAAGGCTAAAGCCAGCGTGGGGGTGGTTTTCACAGGGCTGCTCTGTGGGGGCACCGCTGCCCCGGGAGGTGCCCGCCGGGGTGCCCCTGCAGCCTGGGAGCCGCAGTCGGGGGAGAACGGGCCGGTGGGTGGGGGAGCACGGATGGACGGACGGGTATCTCGATGACCAGGAGCGGCGACCCGCCCGCAGTCGCCGGGCGCTGTGGCGGGTGGGCAGCGTCCGGCCTCGCTCGCCGGCAGCGACGTGCGCTCGGTGCTGCTCTTCCCTCCCAGCGTTCCCCGCGCCGGTGGTGCAGCACGCTGCTCTGTCGAGGCTCACACCGCAGCTGGGAGCATCGCGTCGCGGTCCTGCTCCCCGTCGCCTGCCAGCAATGCTCTCCGCTCCTCTCCTTGCCTTCCGCGCTGGGACTCGGGCAGCTGGGCAGGGAGCAGACAGCTCGGGGCGAAGCCCCAGCCTGCCTGGCAGGGGACGGCAGCTGCCCGCACCTGCCTTGTCCCGGCCGAGGTTGCTCTGGACGCGGTGCTGTGCGGTCGCTCGCGCTCTCTGCTGCGTGTGGCGTGCGCCCCAGGCGAGGAGCAGCCATGCCCTGGCACTGCTGGGTGCTGCACGCTGCCGCCCCGGCTAGCAAGGGAGGCTCCTGCCCGCGTGTCTGAGCGAGCCCTGCGGAGCCCGAGGGCTGGTTTGGGCCCTGCTGCGGGAAAGCTGAGCCAGAGGAGCTGGGAGCAGAGGGGACCGGCACTGCAAATGCTTGCACCGCCTGCTGCCAGCAGCTTTGCTGTGTGCTGGCAGCTGGGAGCGGGGCACCGCTGCTCTCTCTGGCTGACCCCGGGCTAGATGCGATCACTCCCGTTACCCTCAGCAGGCAGGAAAGAAAGCATTTCGCGAGATGAAAGCGCACTTCTTGAGACTACGTATGTATTTTCTTAACTGTCTGCTTGAAATGACACATTACTTAGAGGAAAAAGAGCACCAATATGCATAAGGATTTCCGTTAAAGTACAAGACAGCACATATAAAGAGAGAGGCTTTCATTACGCCGTGAGTATATTAAATGAAACAGTTATGGCCTGGCACCGGCTCAGTTNGGGGGAGAACGGGCCGGTGGGTGGGGGAGCACGGATGGACGGACGGGTATCTCGATGACCAGGAGCGGCGACCCGCCCGCAGTCGCCGGGCGCTGTGGCGGGTGGGCAGCGTCCGGCCTCGCTCGCCGGCAGCGACGTGCGCTCGGTGCTGCTCTTCCCTCCCAGCGTTCCCCGCGCCGGTGGTGCAGCACGCTGCTCTGTCGAGGCTCACACCGCAGCTGGGAGCATCGCGTCGCGGTCCTGCTCCCCGTCGCCTGCCAGCAATGCTCTCCGCTCCTCTCCTTGCCTTCCGCGCTGGGACTCGGGCAGCTGGGCAGGGAGCAGACAGCTCGGGGCGAAGCCCCAGCCTGCCTGGCAGGGGACGGCAGCTGCCCGCACCTGCCTTGTCCCGGCCGAGGTTGCTCTGGACGCGGTGCTGTGCGGTCGCTCGCGCTCTCTGCTGCGTGTGGCGTGCGCCCCAGGCGAGGAGCAGCCATGCCCTGGCACTGCTGGGTGCTGCACGCTGCCGCCCCGGCTAGCAAGGGAGGCTCCTGCCCGCGTGTCTGAGCGAGCCCTGCGGAGCCCGAGGGCTGGTTTGGGCCCTGCTGCGGGAAAGCTGAGCCAGAGGAGCTGGGAGCAGAGGGGACCGGCACTGCAAATGCTTGCACCGCCTGCTGCCAGCAGCTTTGCTGTGTGCCGGCAGCTGGGAGCGGGGCACCGCTGCTCTCTCTGGCTGACCCCGGGCTAGATGCGATCACTCCCGTTACCCTCAGCAGGCAGGAAAGAAAGCATTTCGCGAGATGAAAGCGCACTTCTTGAGACTACGTATGTATTTTCTTAACTGTCTGCTTGAAATGACACATTACTTAGAGGAAAAAGAGCACCAATATGCATAAGGATTTCCGTTAAAGTACAAGACAGCACATATAAAGAGAGAGGCTTTCATTACGCCGTGAGTATATTAAATGAAACAGTTATGGCCTGGCACCGGCTCAGTTTTCCGGAGGGATAATTTGTTGTGTGAATGTAGGGACCTGTTAAGTTAAGTAAGACCCAGCAGATGAAGTATAAATTAAGAACTCTGCTGTGCCCTCCTGTTCTCTGTCTCCAGAAGGTACCAACGATCTCAAACAGCAAAGTGCTCCTTTAGAGCTCATTATGCTCCAAAGTTAGGCAAGAGGACAAAAGTGCTGGGTAAATACCTGTTGGAGGATAATTGTGTTCCTGCCTCTAATGCTCAGCAGCGTTACCAAAATCTTGGGTAACGAGCAATTCCCCGAGTGACTGGTGTGGAGCGTGTTAAAGCTCGCTCTTTAGTGCCCTGCAGTCAGCGAGGAGGTTTCTGTCAACGTGCGGCAGCGTTGGGGTAAAGCCATCGACCTCAGCTCTGGAAGGCGTGCGAGCACCTTGCCACCGTGCTAGAAACGCGGGTACGGGGCTGGGAAAGGAAGAGCAGCATGTCTGCCGCTGCGGTGCCAGCTCCTTCCCAGTGCACGTCCGCCAGCTCTGCCCCTTCCAGGTGTTTGGGCCTGTGAGCTCGTAGCAAACGAACGTCTGCGCGTTCCACCGTTGCGTGATGCCTTGCTCTAATCACGGCGCGTGGCGTGCAGGACGCCCCTCTCCTGCCCAGTGGCTCTCCCTGCTCGGCAATGCACCGGTATTTTAAGTACCAGCGATCTCCACCCTGAAGGAAATCAGCTAAAAACCACCCAGCAGCAGCGCGAGCTCAGGGCGTCTCGGCCCTCTGCTCGTGAACAAGCCCGTCGCTCCCCGAGTGCGGCTCCACGCCTTGACTCGTGGCACCCAAGCAGCAGCATGACACCGAGCAGCGCTGCGAGCCCGGGCGACGGGTCTGGCAGCGCGAGCAGTGCGTCTGGCGTGGGCAAAGGGCCGGCAGGAGTCCTGCGGGAAGGAGAGCCTCGGAAAGCTGGCTCACGCAGAAATGCCTGTTAACACTGGATCCTAATGACAGCAGCTTAAGTATCAGTGTCTAGTTATTTCCTGGTTTAACTTAGCAGGACCAGCTGATGCTTTTTATTTTCCTTCAAGCAGACAGGCTGCCCCCATCCCCGAACAAACTGCTCGCACAGCAGGCTGGCCTCGCAGGTGCTCGAGCGCCAGTTTGCTTATCAGGACACAAAGCCTCCGTGTACCGGGCACGGATAATTAGTGGCTGCAAATCTTCACTCTAAACAGAGAGCTGCTGCGTAATCTCCTGTTGTCCCCAACACTGTCTGAATCGGGAGCGTGAGGGCAGCTAGCTGCCGAGCGCCGCGGCCCCAGGTCGGCGAGCCTGCCTCTTCCCGCCGCGGCGCTCGCTCGGATGGGCGGCCGAGGCGAGCGCTGGCTGAGCAGCTGCGAGCAGGGTGGGCACAAACCTCTTCCCTTCCGCCTGTGAGAGGCGTAAAGAAGGCTGATGCCTCTGTAAAGGCCAAACGTGCGCGACCTTGTGTTCCCCATCGCTGGTGCAGCTGCGGACTTGCCCTGCACTGGTGCTGAAACGACGCATTACGGGCTCGCGGCAACCAGGAGCCGCCTTGGGGTGACCTGCTCTGCGCGGGGACGGCCCTGCGCCGGGCTGCTGCGGCTCCTGCTTCCGCGGACGTCCCGGGGGCAGAGGGACCCCCCGGCGTGCTCAGGCAGCGCCTGTGGCTTCAGTTTCCCCTTTGCCTTCTCAGCCTAGGACAACGTGACCGTGCGTCCTGTCAGTGACCGCACAGAGAAGCAGGGTGAGGAGGAACACAGCTGCCTCAAACCTGGAGACGCCAGACGCCCCGAGGTTTGCTAATGTGTTCTGAAGAGCTGTGTCAGCTTAATGAGTGTTTTGATACGGCCCACTAAATTACCTTAGCAAACCCTCCTCTAAAACGTGGCCTAAAAAGATGGAAGTCAACGCCGAGATGGCAGAATTTGCCCGATCCTCTTACTTCAAGCAGCTGAATGACTGAGTAATAGATCCAATAAATGAACATCTTATTAGCCTAATCCTGAATGGAAGAATACACAAATCAGCCGTTTGTTCAGTGGGTATCATTTAAGCGTGCCATCCATCTTAGTCAAAGGAGATGCCCAGTTTAATTTATCAATGCCTGTGAGAACTCGCGGAGAGGGGAGGGGGGACGGGGAAGCAGTCTGCAACTGGCGCTCTCCCGCTCTTGGTGAGCAAAGCTGCTGCCGGGTTGCAGGCACACCTAACGCAGCAGTTCCTACAGCTGTGGGCCGTCCCGCTTAAACGGGGAGAAGCAGCTGGGTAAGGGGACCATCCTGTTATAGAAGGGTCGGGCGCCATAAAGCTGCAGCAGGGCAGTAAGGACAAACGGGGTAGAAAAAGCAGGCGTGGCTCTCCTGGGGAGTGGGAATCGGTGGCTGTCCTTCTGTGGGGCGCAGGAGAGGGGTGCGTCAGGGCCGCGGGGAACCGGACACCGCAGGTAACGCCGCTGCGAGGACCAGGGACAGCCATGGGGAACGGCCCCCGTGGCCGCGGGATGCCTGGGCAGAGCAGCGGTGTGGCTCAGCCCCGTGCCGGCAGCAGGCACCGGAATCGCTCCCTCCAGACGCACCGGCCGCTGCCACCCAGCACCTCCCGTCTCCGTGCTCCTTCCACACGGGGAGGCAGACACTGGTGCTGCTTGGCATGCAGCCCCCAGGAAAAGTGTGGGTGTTGAAAGTCCTAAAACAAACCAGGGGGTTCACGGGATGCGGGCGCCCACGTGTCATGGCGAGGAGGTCCTGGTCTCCATCACCTCTGCCCTATGACAAGTGCAGCCGCAGCGTCCTGGACTGAGCTGCTTGTCTGCCGTAGCATTGGTGTAAGTTTACTTCGACCTTTTCAAAGCAAGCAAGGATCATCTGGTTCTGCTGGGGTGGGTGTTGGCGTACGGGGCACTGGTCCTGTCGGAGCCGTGCTCTGCGGCGGTTTCCCGCGCTGTCTTGCCACGTGCGGTTAGTCGAGGTCGGGCGCGGGGCGGAGCAGGGTTACGAGGTCCGCGCTCCGCAACGCTGCAATCCCCAGGTGGCTTCTGTGCACCCGGCGTTCAAGGGGTGCCTCCTGCCGCTGTGGGTACGCGCTTGGCACCTCTCGGGCATCCTCCGCCTCTGAAAATGGCACCAGGCCGCGGCACGTCAGCAGCACCACGGTGTTACCCGCGGCGCTGGCGTAGCAGCTTGAGGAGGGACGTGGGCTGTCGGTGGGAGCTCTGGTTCAGGCGCGGTGGTGCTGGGGCCGAGTGGCTGCCCCGCTCCCTGCGCCCCGCTGCGGGGTCTGACTTGTGCTGGTGAGGCCAGCCAGGAGAGGAGAGCAGTGCCCCGCCTGGACGGGGCGAGCACGATGGCGAGTGCTTCTCTGCCACAGCGGTAGTGCAGACATGGAGCAGGAGCTGCCGCGGGTGCTGTGGGACCCGGGCGTCCCCTCGCCGTCACCTGGGGCTCTCGGGGGGTGGGGGGGGGAGGTACAGAGGAGCAGGATCGCCTGGACTTTGCGGTGCCCTTGAGGAAGGCTGAAGCTGGACGAGAGGCTTGTGCTCTGTTTGAAACCGACTGATTGCGACATAATTTGGATGCAAAACTTGTCATCGGTGTTCGTGTCCTTTGTCTCAGATGGCTTTTATCGAGCCAGATTAGGAATGATCGGAAATGGGCGAGGGGCAGATTTCTAGAAGAGCCTTGCGAGGTTGGGCTGGGGCTGTGCAGAGGTCTTGGGAGACGACCGAGAGCCACAGTGCGGGCGGACAGGGGGGTCTGTGGGTTCCTGGGTCTTTATTAAGCTGCGTACCGTAAAGAAACGGTAGCGCAAGAGAGACGGCAAAATCACCTTCGGTCAGCGTTAGTAGCGCAGAGTAAAGCATACGGTTGTTCTCCAGAATTAATATTTCTCCAGGCATGATTTAAATACTGCTGATTGAATTAACCCTGGAACCATCGCACTTCAAGCCTGCGCTATCCCACGAACACGAGAGGCATCACTTCTGCAGCAGTCAGGGTGACCGCTGCACACAACCGCAAGAGCCAGCGATCCGTGGTTCCGTAAAAGGCAGTATTTCTCTTATGAGAAAGTATTTCTTGAAAATACACCCCTCGGCGCCAGGGCCTGGGCCCACACAGACCCGAGCAGGGCTTTGTCGTGCACGTTCGTACAGCTGGAGGGAATTGTCTTTCCTGAAACAGCGGGGACAACCCCAGCCGGGCGGCTGGGCCCAGGCGGCTGGGCGAGGAGGGAGGGCAAGGGCAAGGGGAGATGTGGCGGTGCCCAGGGCTGGGCTGGGTGGGCCAGGGCTGCCTGTCTTAGGCACTTTTTAAAACGCTTTTGAAGCAGCGTGGTGCCGGTTGGGTTTGCACGCCTGTTTAAAGTCCAAATGAGAAGAACCTCTCAAACGGCGTTCCTGTGAAGAGAGCACAGGCTGTCCGTGTGCGCGGCCGCTACTGCGGAACAGCATAAATTGCTTAAGCTGTTGAAAACTGGGGATGAAATCCTGCCTCGGGATGCGCGTGCCGGGGTCAGAGGCGGCGGCGCCGTGCGACTGCCTGGCTCCCAGCACCGCGCTGCCCGGCAGCAGCCCGGGCTTCCCTTCGGTTCTCGTGTGGGGTTTGGTCCAGGTATAAGTCAAATCATAATATAGCTGCTTAACGTCGCTAACGGCGTGATTTAGGCCTTTGATCAGTAGAATATAGTGATCCAGAACACTTTTAATGAACTACATATTTATCTGGGGAGTCGTACCACTTTCATCCTCAATGTAGCTAATAACCATAGCTCAGGAGAGGCCACTGGCTCTGCATCTCATTTTCAATTTGTGCCTTTTTGAAGGAGATAACCATTAAAAGAAAAATGCAGTAGTTTAGTTAGGGGAGACGGGTTCGCTCCGTGTCGCCCTTTGTGAAAGGGCTGTGCGAGAGGCGGCGAGAGCCCGTCGGCCGAGGGAGGGCCCCTTGCAAACCCCACTCGTGTCTGTGCCGCCTCGGCGCGGTGCGGGTGAAGCGCGGGGGCGCCGATGACGCTGCTGGGTACCCAAGTTGCTCTTCGTCTGCGCGAGCCTCGGCGTCTGTCAGCAGGCAAAGTAATAGAGACCCAAGGGCAATGCATTTCCAAGTCCTAATACTATGAAGCAGCAGCTCGAGCGGGAGGCTTCACCCTCCCCGCTTCTTTGAGCAGCACAGAGCTGCTGAAGTTTCCCGTTTCTTTTGTTTTGACCCTCCTTCCTTTCCGAAAGATCCTTTTAGTGCAAGTCAGAAGCTGTGTCAGGTCAGGCAAAGGCGTTTTTCATCCGTAACATCAGAGCTACGAAAAGGAGCGGGATCGCCTGGGTGCATCAATGACCTCCCCTCTAGTTGCCGTCTCCTTTTTCGAAGGAGGGGAAAAAAAGACCCTGAAGCCTCTCTAATTGTTCTGCTCTCACGTGACATCGGTGTTTCATTGGAAATTGTATTTATTCTGAAATAGCGAAGCACTCAGCAGTGAGACTGCGTCAGCCTCGTGTCAAAGAGCTTTTGTTGGTTGGTTCTGTTCCTGCTTCGTCCTGGGGCGAATGCTTCGGCAGGAGGGCGAGCGCTGGTGCCGCCCGGTTCCGAGGAAGGGGAAAGGTGTCGTTGCCTGAAGAAACAAAGAAAAAGCCCTGCCAGGGGAACGTATCAAACGGATGACGCCGACTTGGTTTTTGCGTTAGCTTGCCGTATTTCTGGCCGGACTTGCAGGCCTCTTTAAACGTGAGGCAGCGCGTGCTTTCCGCTCGTGCTTTAAATGTAAAGCAGCTCTGGAGTTTTATGCGTGTTTCCAGAAATGGCTTCATCTCAGCAAATGAAGACGTTAGGTCTCCATTTCTGATCGGGAAATGCAGATCAGGCCCGGCTCGTTTTAGGGACCCGCGGTGTGTTGTTTCCACCGGAGGCTTGGCAAATCCTCTCTTCTGGATTAACGGTTGCACCAGTCCAAGAGCTTACAAAGGACCAAAGAAATCCTTGTATTAAAGGGGGTTTAAGTTGCGTTTCCTGGAAGTAAAGTTCAGTCCCGGAGAACTAAGGCTCTGTTTAGGAATGATTTAGTTCGCTGAACGAAACGCCGTTTGCGTCCACGCCGTGGTTTAGCGATGCCCTTTGCCGTCGCCCTGAGCCCCTGCGTGAGCCCTGAGCTCCTCGCGGTCTCTGGGGCTGGGAGCAAGCAAAAAGGGCTGAAAAGCCTGGTTGGAGGCCTGCTCCGAGTGACAAGCCTCAGGCAAGGATTAGGGGGCTGTTTGAGGGGTTCTGCATCTCTAACAAAAGCTGTAATCGTACTTAAGGCTAGTATTAGCCGATCAGAATTGCGCTGAAATTACCGGTCCAAAACCCACGGAAAACTGGGGGGAAAAGCGGAGCCCTGTGTTGGAGCCTGGTGAGCGTCTCTGGGGGGGGAAACCTCCGCTCCTGTAGCCACGGATAACGCTCCCGGCTTCCCGGAGAAGTGATGAGTGCTCGCACTGGGTGGGCTGCGTTGTGTAGCGCGTGTTTTCCCAAAACACTGAAAAACTGAAATAAACAAATATGGTCTATCTTTAATAATACGTGCAACGACTGTGTAGAGCAGCTAATTTGCATCTCATTGCATTGACTTTAATTTTGGGAACAGGTTTGCTGCCGGATTGGTCTCCAAACAGTACAGCAGTGCTTTGTTTCCGAGCGCATCTTTTCGTGTTGTTTTCTCGAGAAGGGCACTGTTGGATGTGCTGTGTTCACTCATCTGCATATTGATTCTGGGGGAAAAAGTCATTATTTTCATTCTAATACGTTGTACCCGTCTCCTCTACGCAGTTAAGGTAATTCTTGGCTTGCAGTTGCGAGCGAGATGTGGCTTCCTGGCAGTGTCACAAGCAGAGGGGGCTGAGGCCGCCCTTCCCGAGAAGGACTCCCGTCAGAGCGGTCGGTAAGCTGCCGTCCCGCGGGCAGGGACCGCGCGCTGACCTCCCGCGGCTCTTCTTGCCTTTCGGAAAGTACTGGGAGGTTCAAAGGCGCTGTGCCTTTCCTCAAGTGCGTGTGGCGGAACGCTTCAGTCCTTTATATCCGAAGCTTGCGTGAACAATATGCTTTATTCATAAATCACTTGTGGCAGAAAATGTACAACAGTGTATGTCGCATCCTACCCAGGGTGATAAACAGGGGGTCTTGCGTATCTGAGGAATTTGATTCGTCTCACCCGGCCATCAGTTGGTATCTGGGGCCATTTTAGTAATTGTTCTTTGCCAGGAAGTGCTGCAAAGGAATTAGCGTTGATCTCAAGTGTTCAGGGCCTGGGATCAGGCTGGTTTTAGTGGCTATTTTGCGTTATACTGATATGGTAAAATGCCAGTTGTTTTTTCTGAAATAAAACCAGCAACAGCCGCGATTAATGTTCCCATAGTTAATTAAATTGGTCTGGCTGGATACGCGAGCCATAGGCTCTGGCCTCAGCGATCTGTCTGCTGGGGTTCACATCCGCCCGCCCGCTTTCCGGGGCCGCGAAGGCGGTGTGCGGTGTGCCGCGCTCGGCCCCGTCGGCACGCAGCTCTAGTGACCGTCAGCCTTCCCTCGCTGCAGCGAGCTGAGACAGCCGCGTGCCGTTCTGACCTCTCCTGCTCTTGTGCACGTCATTGTTCATTTGGGGGTTTATTAGCTGTTCATGAACTTGCTCTAATGTTTTAGGGGACAAGGATAACCCCAGTTCCGTGTAATTACACGGGCTTGGCGCAATTTGCGAGCGCGCGTGTGCGCCTCTGGGGCGGCGTCCCCTCTCCTTGGGCGCAGAGGTGCCGACGGTTGATCTTGCCGAGCCCTGGAACGCGGGCGCATGACTCGTTAAGAGCAGGCGTTGCGGCTGCGTTAATTGAGGTTAGTGGCTTGAGGTTAGAGAGAGTAGGAAAGGTCTCTGAGAACAGGGTGAGCAAGGCGGATGAAGCCGGGCGTACCGGGGGGCGACCGAGCTGCGACCATCCCGGGGCGCGCGTCTCCCCTGCGGGTTGCGCGTGCGAAACAGGCTCGCGGGTTCTTCGTGAAAACTGGCGCCTGGTAAACCTGGGGCAAAGCTGACTGCAAACTGTGCTGTGGCTTTGGGCGCCCGACATCTCAAATGAAAGAGCAGAACCAGAGCGCCTGGCTTGAAGCGTGCGCTCTGCAGGTTACAAGGGGTCAGAAAAGCTGCCTGCGCGAGCGGCGGGGGAGCCTGTGAGCAGGCTCAGTGCGCTTCAACAGGAGGTCCCGGGTGCGTAAGCGTCACTGATCCATGTATTTTAAGGCCTCGAAGGACTGTTAAAAAATCCCTGGCCTGCTCTCTTATCTAACGTGGTTTGGAGTTTCATCCTCTTACTTCTGTCTCAAGCAAAGTAAATTGTGCCTGAATAAAGCAAACCCTCCTGAAAGCCACGCTGACCTAGCCTCGAGGTTTTAAGAGGTGGATGAAGTAACCGTCAGTTTAGTGGCTGTTGTCACTTGTACGCAAGCAACTGAGCGGTTTCCTCCACCTCGCTTCACAAACCCCTGTTTAAGCACGACGGGACAATTTCTGCCCTGGTGATGGTCTGGTGCCACTGGGTTACGGTTTGGCCCGTTTTTGTTTAGGTTTTAGCTTTAAATCTCCTGTGGTTTTTTCGTGCTGCTTATCAGGGCTGTGTTCTTGTGCTGTGAGAATAGGACTTCACAGAGCCGCTACAAGGCTTTCAGTTCATCAGTTTTTAATTAAATTTGAATTGAAAATTCTCTTTCCTCTAGGCTAATTTTCAAGTGATAAACAAAATCCCCTTAAGTGCCTTTTCTTTTCTGCCATAAACTGGTAAAGCTGCTGTCAAATTCCCTCAGAAACCCAACTTCTCCAGCGCCATAAGAGTGCGGATTATTGTTCCAACAGAAATAAAACAGAACAGTTCTTAGGAAAACAGATCAAGTAAGAGCACTCTTTTCTCACAGCAAAGCCTAGGTGCTAAGCGCGTCGTTCTGGGGTGCTCACCTGCACGCCGCACAAGGCCGTGCTGGCCGATGAGAGCTGGGGCGCGCGCTGGCGGCGCTTGCCTCGCTGTCCCTTCCGCGCTCCGTGTCCTTAAGATCTCGAGCCCCTTGGCAGCAACCGTGGGCGTGCCGCAGGTGTAACGGGTTCGCTGAGGGCTGAGACAGGTACCGAGTGACCTGCCAGCCTTCGCAAATCAGCACATCATTTATTTAGGCGCAAGAACGCGTTAAGGAAAACAAACCTTGAAGCGGTGAGCGGCGTGCTTGCCCCTCAGTCACAGGGGCTTGCTGTGCCCAGAAAAGCTCCCCGGGCTCCGCGTGGCCCGGGAGGACGTGCGTTCCCATCTCTGCCGCCCTTGCCAAGCCCAGCCCCGGACGGCTGGCCCCACGACAGCGTTGGCCGGAGGCTGTGGGAGCTCCAGCCTCGGGGGTGAGCATCAGCAGCGCGGCCGCCAACGCGCGAGCGGGTGACCCGCCGCCCCGCCGCCCCGCCAGCGGCTCTGCCCATCTCCTCCGTCCGGCAGCTCTGGATCCCGCGCGGAGAACAGCCGGCAGAGCGTGGGGAGCCGCGCGTGCCCGACCCTCGGGGAGCAGCGGTGAAGGCCGGGGCTCGGGCAGGGGCAAGGTGGGCAGCTGCCAACCGGAGCTGTGTGCGTGCCGGGAGCGGGGCCAGGGAACCGCTGAGCATGGCACAGGCTAGTGGCAGGTGGCAGAGGCCAGACCTCGGTGCTCGAGCCACCAGTCACTGGTGCTCATCTCCTGGGAAGAAATTAGAATGTCGTCAAGCCAAGAAGCTAAATTCTGCTACGGAAGTGCAGAACGGGGCTGGGGAGCTCCTCCCGAGGCTCCTCTGCCGAGGCCCCTTCGGCAGCCGGTCCGTGGGAGCGGCGGCCGCGGCTGCGTTTGCGTGCAGAGCCCTTCCCGTGCTCCTTCTGCTGAGCGGTGCTCACAGGATAACCCCCTACTGACTGACCGCTCCAACACGGCGTCCTTCTCTGAGACCGTCTTTCTCTGACCAGTTTGCTGTGATTCACTGCAATTAGGGAGAGCAGGTTTGATTAGACTGTGAGATCGACCGCTGGGGAAGCCGCTCGCTATCCTTAATGGGGCAAGGGAAAAATCCAGGGCTTATTGAAGAAATCAGCTATGCAAAATTAACTTCCTGTTCTTTTCAAATGAATTTCCAGGCCCTCTAAAGCCCAAGGCTATAAGGGTTCATCCGCACCACTTAACCTTTCTGAATGGGTCCTCGGCTGAATGGGAGAGCTCGGCTCTCCCTTTAGGTGAAACACCCGTAACAAATAAACAAAACAAAAAAGCCCCGAATAGGGCGTGCTTGGGAGAGCCGAAGGCAATGACCAGAACCGGGTTTCAGCCTTAAAGTAATTTTTTTTTTCAGCTGTACCCGCAGTTGTTAAGAAAATAGCAGCTGGTCTGGAAGCAGCTGTGTGACGCTCTCCATTTGTGTGCAGCGAGGTGGGTGCCGCGCGCCCACACCGGTGCGCGGGAGCCCCTGTTCACCCCGGTGCACCGAGCGCCTCCCTTGAAGTTGGTTTGCGGCTTCTGAGCGTTCTTGGAGGCCGCTGCTCGCCTGTACGGCTTCGCTCCCCGGCCGGCGTTGCCTTCCCCGTCGCGGTGTCGCTGCGTCTCTGCTGGCGGAGGCGTTCGCTGCTCGGCAGCCCTGCAGAGCCCCCCGAGGAGGTACGGTTCAGAAGCGCCTGTCGGCAGCGGTGCGTTTCGTGTGCTGCACGGAATAGCCCTCCGTTCTTTACGTCAAACCGTGAGGGGCTGCATTGTTTTCTCATTAATGTTATAAATTAATCCAGGGTACTGTATGCAAAAGGAAGGCGGGGGGGTGTTACTTGGTTTTCAGAGGGATTTGATAATAATAATGCTTCTGTAGCCAGTCTGCGAAAGGCACGATAATGAATTTAGCTTGTTCATGCCAGTCGCTTTTATTAATATGCCACTCTTGTAGGCTTCAAGTTAATTTAAAAAGTCTTTTTCCCCTTCCCTGTGGTAGCTGCAGGAGAGCCACCATTGTCCGGCTCAAAAGCAGAGGCAGGTTTGTTCTTTTTTTCCCTTAAAGGCTTGAATATTTTTGTTCTTAAATTCTGTAGCTCTAAGAATGAACAACAGGTGTAGCGCGAGCGTGGACAGGAGAAAGCAGGCGTGTGTAAGGTGACGGAAGCCGAGCCGTGCCCGAGCCAGGCTCCGTCGGGCCGTCGGATGCGTCCGTGCGCAGCTGGCGCAGTCTGCCTGTCCGTTCACCGGGCGTCCAAAGGCCGCTGATGAATTTATCTCCGAGACGCGCCTCGGATGTAGACATCCCCATCTTGCAGCCGTGGAAACTGAGCCTGGACGCGGAGTGGCACCGCAGTTGCTGGTTCAGGGGGATTTTCCCAGTGACACCAAGCAGGTTCTGCGTTTCTCTCAGGGTTGTCGGAAAGACGCAAGTGCCTTACGCAGACAGCCCTAAATCCTGTTTAGCCATCTTCCTGTGACTCCCAAATAAAGCCAAGGCTGGGCCTGGAGCTGTGTTAGGCAGCTCTGCCCGGGACCCGTAGACGCGAGCGGCCAAGCGCTCGTCCCTCTGTCCACCCTCCGGTGACCTGGGAAGCTACACCTGCCCAGAGCTGCGGAGCCTTGCTGCTAACTTGGAGCTCAGAGCTAGATATAGTGCTAGTATAATGATGTATTGTCAGTGTCGTCCTGGTGGGAATTAATCAGTGTTCTGTGTCCTTAAAGAGCAGCTCATGCCACGGTCACATCCTTCCTCGCGAGGTTTGATGCTTCTGCGTCAAACCCAGCTCCCCTGCGCAAAGCAAGGCAGACGGCAAGCGCTGTCTTCGTGGAATGGCGATCGCCTTGCAAAAAGAGGCAGAGAAGGAGCCGTCCCCTCTCATTAACCCCACCAAAAACGGGTATCAGGGAGAGGAATCGTGTCACTGGAACTCCATTCTACTGTTTGCCCCTCAGGTTCCTCCTTTTCCTATAATTCATTAAATGACCTAGAAAATTAATCCGCAGCCAGGCGATGGAGATCATTTGTCACAGGACGTCACGCAGCCCGCCGGCCGTCGCGCAGGCAGCGTTGCTGTACGTCACGTTCTGGTGCCGTGCTGTCGTACAGTCCAGCTCAATGTCAAGAAAGGGATTTACAAAATATTTTGGGATGTATTTCATGTGCTGACTTGGCTTGGTGTCCCCTGGTAGACCGATCGACGCAGGTAGGGAGCTTCAGCCGAGGAGACTTTGACTTTTGCTGCCTAACGCCCCTCCGTGCCGTCCAAAACTCCCACTGCTCCAGTGCTCGCCCTTTGTGGGTCCTTTCCCTTCATTCCCCCCCAGAACTATGACTGGCAACAGAACAAACACATTGATCCTCCGCTCTGTGCCCAGCTCTCCGGACGGGAGCATCGCCCACCACCTTCCCTTCCCTTCCCTTCCCTTCCCTTCCCTTCCCTTCCCTTCCCGTATCCGACACGCCGCCTGCTTAGCTGCCGCCGTTCCCGTGCCTCAGTCCCCGCTTCCCCCTCGTTCCAGCCCTCCCCAGCGGGAGCTCCCGACCCTCAGGACCAGGCTCATCTCTCCCATCCCCGGTAGCGTTCCCTTGGGAGCTCTTCCTGGGGAAAAGGCATTCCTTCGAGTGAGCTGGTGGGAAGGCACCCAGGAGGGGTCGGTGGCAGCCGCGAAGAACGCAGCTCGTTGCCTCGAGCGAAAAACCTGCTTTTTATTTCAAAATTGCCGAGACTGATCATCTTGTGTCCGTATTGAGGAGTTGCTGGCCACCCTGCACATCACTTTTTCTCCAGAATGTTGGCCTCTGAGCACCTCTGCGTAGATTCTACAAAAGAAGAAGAGATTACTTTAGACTGAGGAGCATGTTTGGTGCCACGTGTATCCCCTACCCGCCGGAACGCGGTGTTCCAGCATTGATGCATGGGCTACAGCGATGCTGAAATTGCTCATAATTAAGTTAATTTCATTGTGTTTCAGTCCTTGATAACAATGAGCAACTGTTTCGTGTCGTTTCCTTTCTTCTCTGTGCACGGCAATCTCCTAGATTCATCTTTCCAGGAATGCAAGTTAAAGATGATAAGTGTAATTTATGATTCCCTTCTGGACTGGGTTCGTTATTAATAGCCGTGTTCGCTGAGACTGTCATCTAATCTTTCCTGTAAAGGGCTTATCTTTCCGCTGGCACGCAGAACACAAACTGTTTGCCATACCCTTTGCTGATTATTGGAATGTCAGGGGGTGAAACGCACGGCGTGCAAAAACAGACAGCAAATTTTTAAGCTCCCATTTTGTCGTTCAATTTTGCAGTTTTGCTTCAGGCAAACAAACCTGAACTTCCAAAACTCATCCTGCAACGGGATCAACGACACTTCGCAGTTTCCCTGCCAGAGTCCGTGTTTGTTTGCTCCTATGGTACTTGTCTATCCGACGCTCCCAAGGTGTCCGAGTACCTCCCAGCTGTGAGTCCGCTTTTCCTCCCAGGGGGGTGCGAGGCAGGGCAGCGCCGTCCCCCGCTTCTGCCGGCGGCAGCGTGCCAGCGCTGCGCCGAGCAGGGCCGAAGTTCAAAGCCGCAACACACAGCTCTGCAAAAGCGCGAGCGCCGCGACACAGCGATGCCGTTTTCGCAGCGCAGTGATTATATTGCAAATGCTGGTTACTTTCTGCGCGTCCGGTGCTTTATCGGAGTCTCCTACGGCCACCTGTAGCTGGAAGAGATGCTCGCTCGGGGCGATCTAGCGGCTCGGCATCACGCCCCGAAGCCAGCTGCGTGGGCAGCAGCGCGAGCCCCGCTCCCAGCGGGGGTGGTTTGGGGCACGGGGCAGAGCGGGCGGTTCGGGTCCTGGGGGGCTGGGCAGGGCCAGCACCCACGGGGCGGAGGGGGGCGATGTGGGGGGGGGGCAGCACCTCGCCGCAGGAAAATAGGGAATGAGAACGGCAAAGGCAGCTGTCCTTGAAACGCCAGCTGGTCGATACTTGGAAAAGAGCCCTCTTCCCCAGCGACATCTCGTCTTTGCCTTCGGTTTCAAATTGAACCGGTTAAGGTTTTCTTTCTTTCAATCTGAGCTATTAAAGGAAAATCCTGTTTGTAGGGGAAGAAATAAAACAAGAAGCATTTTTCCAGGGAGAATATTGGCATTTTTGTCACGGCTCCTCAGCGATCTGTCAGAAAAATGAATTCCCAAACCTCTGCTGAGGCCGGCTGCGTAACAAAGCGATGCTCTGGCTTGTTGGACCAACGCGCACGGTTGGGGCAGAACCGGCCCGGCTGGGCTCCGCGCTCAGCGCCTCCGCCACCCCAGCTCCGCGCACCCACGTGCCGCCGGGGCTCAGAGATGAGGGCCCGCGGTTTCCAGGCTCTTCCCGCCGCCTGCCGTAATAAATCTCCTCCCCTCCCTCCCCGCACACCGCAAGAGGCTGTTCTTTTTTATTTGCAAAGTGGAAAAGTGATTTTTAAAAGGTGAAAGAGTATTTCTAACTTTGATAGCATGATTAGCTTGGCTCGGAATATTGTTATAGTTTATCTCGCTCCTCTGTGATAACTCAGAAAAACAATAAATGTCGTCTTACAGCAGACTGACATTCAGTATTGAAATTGGTCTCCTAATCTTTATGTGATTGCTTTCTCTGTGATAGAAATATTGCCTCTTGTACAGTATTTATTGTCTAGTTCTTCCCAAAGTATTGACTTTATGTAACAGTTTGATATACATCAAATCCTTTAGAGATTTAATAAACTCTTCTGGTCAGTCTTCTGTTGTAAACACGTTGAGATTTACGGTCATCTTAGCGTAAAGCCTTTTTTCGCTGAAATTCTCTACTTCCAGATATCAAAAGATAATAATGGGAGCATAGATCACCGTGGAAATCTTAACCCCTGGCTGTCGAGCGTCCGTCAGGAGCCGTTGGCGGATACAGGGTTGAAGGCGAGCGATGGTAACGGCGCAGCTGCCACGGCCGGCTGGAGGTGCGGGACCCCCCTTGCTCGCGGGGGAGACGCCTCCCTCCGCAGCGCGCGGCCGCGGGCTCCGGCTGGGCCGCCCCGGCACTGCTGGGCTGCAGGAGGACTCCCGTGCAGGAAGGAGTGCATCGCAGAGGAAAAATTAAAATTTACTAGTATCCGGTTAGGCGTAAAGTTAGTGTGTTGAAGCTGCGCTACAGCACTTGTAATTGAACAAAGTGGTAAACTGGGAGACAAATTGGCAGCCCTCACAAAAGCCATGTGCTTTTGCTCCCTGCTGCCGCTCTCGCCATGGTTTTCCACCCTCCGGTGCGGAGCGGAGCGGCCCCCAGCCCGGGAGACGTTTCGGCTCCCGCCTGCCCTGGGTGCCCGCGGCGTCCCGGGGCTCACAGCTCCGCTTGTGTCTGCCGCCCCGGTGGGCTGCCGGGCTGGTGCCCTCTGCTTCTCACCCTGGTGCCGCGATGGGGCAGCTCGGCGTGGGCTCAAGCGCCGTTAACTGCGGAGGGACGGGGACAACACTCCCTGGTCCGTGAGCTACCGCCGTGCAGCGAGGAGGACGCGTTTCCGCCCCGTATGTCGCTGGAGCCGCCGTGGGTGCTGATGCCTTCGGCGTTGCCTTGCGGGTGCAGGTTGGTGCCGGCGCGTCCCCGCGGTTGCCCCAGGGCCCTGAGCTCTGCCGGTGCTGCCGCCCCCAGCCCTTGGCTGCCGTGGGTGTGGGCCGGTGGGCCGGCCAGGCGCTGATACCAGCGGAGTTGCTCATTCCAGTAATTCCTTATTTTGGCGCCAGACCGAACTTCCCTAAGGACGCTACTTATTTAAGAACCCTGTGCTTTGGGATTGGAGGGGGGAAGCAGTCCGGGAAGTGTGATCCCTATAGCCGGTCCCGCAGGATTCTATTACACAAGCTTGTTTTTAGGAAGAAACTTTTCTCTGTAAGGGAATCGACTTTCTAGAGCAGCCTTGAAGAAATGCAGCAGAGCTTTTAAAATTCACTCATTAAATGCAAACACACTCTTCTTCATAATACATTAACCTTCCTTTAATAGTGCGAAAGCATCTTTTCATTTTACAGCTAAGATAGTAAAGACTGTATGGTGAGAGATTTTGGGAGTGACGTAAATCAATACCAGTCACGGAACAGAGCGGATTCTTGCTCTGTTGGTATTGGGGAGGGCTTGCCATTTTCTGAACGTGCTCTTTATTGTATGAAGCAAAAGCAATCACCTGAGGCCGTCAGGCGCAGGCGAGCTCTGCTCCCCCCGTCTGCTGGAGACCTGTTTCTGGAGACTTTCTCTAGAAAGAAAGTTCTGGACTAAGGCTTTCCTCCTAACTTGGTAGATTAATGAGAAAGGAAGAGGCGAATTCCCGTCTCCTTTCTGATGATGTGACTGGATGGAAAAAAGCATTTCGCGCACCCCTCAACGGACTTTGCGTTTCCTCCCGTTGCTGTTTGTATGGCCGCCCTGCGGATCTTGGCGCGGGTGACGGTACGGGTCGTTAGTTGAAGGGAAAATGTTATTTCCTCCCTGCCTGACAAAGAACGTGCCTGTATTGCTTCTCTAACTGCTTCGCAGCTCATGGGCAAGTAGCTAGTTGGGGTGGTGATGAAACCACGGATAAACCGCTGTGCTTCCATCCCTTCACTTCCGATGGGAGCACTTAATGGGAATGGTAAAGTGACGCATTTAGGAAAGATGGAAGGAAAATTTGGGTCGCATTTTGAGGCAGGATGACAGCTGGCAGCTTTCTGGCATCTCGCTGTATCCGCGCTCCGCAAACTCATTCCTTGGAAGTAAAGCACGGTGTAAGTGAATGAAAGCGAGAAGGGGCTTGTGGCTCATTTACCGAGGGAAGGTCTCCCTTCCCGCCTATATTATTTATTATCTTCTGTTTAAGATTACATTTCAAGAGCTGTGCTTTTCACGCTCGGCTCCCAGGTAGCTGAGCAGAGGCTGGTGTGGCGTCTCGGTGGCCGCCTGCAGCAGCCTGCGCAGCGGCGCTGAGGTTACAGGGGCCGGCTGCCCTGGACGTGCGGCGGCAGCGGCGTGGAGGGCATCGTCCCCGCCGCTCGTTCGTGCGCAGCCGGGCGCAGGCGTCCGCGGTGGTGGTACGGGTAGTGCTGCCTCTGCGAGGAGGTCTCAGAAACACGGCCCCGGGGGAAATACGATTCTCCTTCCTCCTCTTCCCGTGGGACGGGTGTCTCCAAGCACAGACGTGTCAGAGCTCGAGTGCTACCCACTGCCAATAAATGCAAAGTAGTTGCTTGCCAATTGCCCTCTCTATTTTTGTAGGCAGTATTGCACCACGCTGGAATCTCCCTCAAAACAAATCTGGGCAACAGCTTCCAGGCTACCGAGCGCCGTCGGCCGCCACGTTTGCTCCTTTTGCGGCTCCAGGTTGTCACCAGCAGAGCAGCGAGCAGAGCTTCCGTGAGTAGCTGAAGTCTTGCAGCATTAGTTAATCTCCGTTATTTTTCCCTCCCGCTCTATCGAGAAGCAAGCACTTGCAAAGACAGGAACATATTATGTTCATGGAGATGGCTTAGCTGGGACACGGCTAGTCATTTTTCCTTGCTGGTATTTTATTAATGTACGTTATTAACCTTGATTCTCCTTCTCTGTGGTGCTTTATCATCTGAACTAATTAAGTCTCGCAAGACTTACAAGGGAGGGATGGGCCTGTCGGCATTGGTAAGCTAGGCGTACCTGCGGGTGCTGTTACGGGGCGCCCGCGAAGGCGGGGGCAGAGCCCAGCTGAGGAGGAGACCCGGCGCGCGCGAACAAAATCCAGGTACAGCGACCCACAGGGTGGTTGCATTTGTCCTGTCCCGTTTCACTGGCACAAACAGTGATGCGGATGATACCCTAAGATATAACAGAGCTAGTTTTCTACTTTTTTCACGAACATGAAATACCCAGGAAAAATAAACAATTTCTCGGGTCGCTCCCCTGCCCCCAGCGCGGTGCCGGCGTGTGCAGCGCTGACCAGCACCTCCTCTTGGGAAGCCACGGGTGCCCCCGCTCCCTCCCCGCTCTCCCGGAGCTGCTGTGGGCGACGCTCCCCGGTTCCCCCGCGGGAACAGCGGGACGCGAGCACGGCTGCGGCAGAGGTGCCCCTGCTCCTAACGCCCCGAGGTGCTGTCGGGGGCTCCGGGGATTCACCAGCTGAGTTAACGCTCCTCTTCCTTTTTTTTTTTTCCCTTTTTATATTTTTTGCCGCTTTCTTGTTTTGCTTTTTGTCTCTTTTCACGCCTTCGCGCTACAGGGCTGACCTTTGCTAATAGCAGCGAGTTTGCGATAGAAGCGGTGAAAGTCTGGAATGAAATCCTGCGGCTGGTACAGCCTAGTAGGGTAAAATGAAATCCTGTGAGGANCCGCTTTCTTGTTTTGCTTTTTGTCTCTTTTCACGCCTTCGCGCTACAGGGCTGACCTTTGCTAATAGCAGCGAGTTTGCGATAGAAGCGGTGAAAGTCTGGAACGAAATCCTGCGGCTGGTACAGCCTAGTAGGGTAAAATGAAATCCTATGAGGAAGATGAAAATGCCGTACGCCGGGGAGAGATGGAAGAAGGTAAGACGGGATGATTGTGCTTGTAGAGGACCAAAAAAAAATGTACACAAATTCATTCCAAACTAATGAAAATTGGCTGGATTCTTAAACTGCCGTAATGTCCAGAACATTGCTCGTCTGACTCATCTCGCCCAGGTACCTCATTACGTTTGGTGACCTCTGCTTTCGCAGCGTGGTGGTGGTGCTGTTCGTCTGCATAGACCACGGGTGCCGGCTGGAAATGGCATTTCAAACAACGACGCCTTTACTTCTGAGCCGTGGCGGGGCTGTGGAATGGGGAGCCGTGTGATCCCACTGCCTGAGGGTCTGTTTGTCTATCCAGCCCTGCTGATAAATTCTGAATCTCATCATTAACGGGATGTTTTGGAGGGGTCGAGGTCTCCAAGTGCCCACAAAACCTGGGAGGGCAGAAGAAGCCCTTAGAGAGGGACGAGAAGTGTCGCTCTCCCAAAAATTTCCAGCCGTCCACGGGCAAGGACAAACGTCCTGGGCAGACGCGCTCGGCCGGGATCAGTAGGAATCCCGCAGGGCGCTACGCCGTTACGAACTGCTTGCCGAGGGTGGGCTCGCCGACGGGAGGACCCGCGTCGGGGCGGTGGTGAGCAACCTGAGGCTGGGGAAGCGCTCGTGGCACAGCACGGGAATAACTGCTGTTATGGTTTCCTTGCCTGATTCCCCCCCCCCTTTAGACACCTAAAATCTCTGTCAGCCACGGTTTTACCTAAAGCCTTCCCATGAACCGCCGTTGCCATTTGTGCAAACGGGGGGCGCAGAGGCCGACACTGCTGCCGCTTCCAGGGAGGTTAAGTGGACTGGGATTTCAGCAGCAACATCTTAGTGCTTCAGGCAGTGACAACTTTACTTCTCTTTTCCCTTCTCTTTCTTCTCCTCCTCCTCCTCCCTCTCCTCTCCCCTCCTTGGAAACCATCCACAGGGAACTGCACGAGCCCGTGTGCCGTGGGTAGTGATGCACCACGGAAGCAGCTACAGTTTTCCTTCTCACAAAACCGATGCGGCTACTTAATGACATATTCCATAAAGACAATCCATTAGGATCCCATTATAAGATGAACGTTGCTCATTTAGAACACAGTAATGACCCTGCATTTTCTCTGTAATAATGTGGTATTACGTACCCTTCAGCCGCTACAGAGAACCTAAAAGCACAGGTACCATGCAGAAGGAGCAGAGTGCCCTGCAAAATTAAGGATTTCTGTTGCCTTAGAGAAAATTAGTGTTGTGCACTAAGAAACACGGCCTGGTCAATGCTGTTGGGTGGGAAGGATCCGATCTCTCCCTCAGAGAAAGGAAAGCAGCAGGACCAAACAGCTTATTATACAATGCAGACCCATAGTTCCCAGAACTAAGAAGATTTTAAGTTGCTTGTTTTTTTAAAAATGAATACAATTCTATACGAAGCATTTAACGCTCCATGCAATTGTAGGGGTCATTGAGAAACCCAAGAAAGCATATAAATCTGCAGAAGTTCCTGGAAAGCAACCACTGAACGCATCGTTTTCCCGGTTTCCTGACTTCCCCTTCTCCAGTCGGAGGTGAGGCATCGCCCCGTGAGGTGGGTGCTCGGAGCAGACCGAGCAGTGAATCCTGCGACCAGCTGCTCACCGAGAAGTGGCGATTGCAACTCGGTGAGCGCTGAGCTGGGGGTGAAGGTGGGCAGAAGGTGCAGCAAGAAACTTCAATTTCAAACGATTGCTGGGCTGATCAGGACTGCGGTGTGGGGGCGGCTGACCGTACAGAAATCAGGACGTTCATTTCTGAAACAAAAACCTTAACTGCATGAGCTAAAAGGGCTAATTTGAGCAGTTTGTCCTCCGTGTGACGGCAGCTAGAAGCAGAAAGCAGCACGTTTATTCTCAGCCGTTACTGCTCTTCACATCCCATGGCATGCAGTAAAAGAACAAAACCACCCACAGAGTATTTTATTCATTATGATTGGTAAGTCCAGTCCAGTAAAACAAAAAGAAACCCCATGCCACCACCCAGAACGGGTGGTGGTGTCAGTCATTAATCCTGCCCTGGGACTGTAACGACACACTGGTCCGCTCTGTTGTTGCCACAGACTAAGAACGAGCACGGTGTCATTAACTGATTTTAACAAACGTTCACAAATTGCAAGACTTGTTTGTTGTACGTTGAGCCAGAGAATTTAAAAGGTGCTTAGATTCAATGGTGTGTGTCATTAAATTCAGTTTTATTATATCCACTTGGATACTTCTTATTGTGTGTTTTATGTGTTCGTAATACAGGAAGAGTCCAAGTAGTGACGCTGACGGAACGAAGTGGTTTCTGTTTAGTTTTGCAGTTGTGCTGTGCGCTGACTTCCCATCGGCCGGCGCTGGCAGAGCAGGATCGCTCTGCTGGGTCCAGGGAGGTGTGAAGATGCCCAGACCCCACTGCAGGGACCGGACAGTGCTGAGGGTGGACAACAGCGGGCTGGAAACCCTCCGCGAAAAGAACACCCGGCGAATTTCCCAAAGGGCTCTGCTTCCTAGGCGCTGGCAGAAATTTTCCAGTTTTGCAGCACGAGTTCGGGACACTGGTTGAGAAGGCCACAGTTCTGGAGAGACCCACGAGAAGGCCCCGTGGAGTCGTGCAAGGGGAGCTCCTGCGGCAGCGGGGACCCGGCGCAGAAGCTGCGGTGCTGCTGGACGCCTGCACGGCTCTGAGCCACGTGCCGTCCGGGTTAAGCTCCCTGCCCGGGTGGATGCGATGCGATGCGATGCGATGTGAGGCGCGCTGGCTGCTGCGGGCTGCGCCGATTCAGGCACGGTGCTTTTCTGCACGACAGGCGGTGGCGGCGAGCGCTGCGTGGGGCAGCTGGAGCGCTTCAGTGCTTCAAAAGCCAGCAGCCTCGCATCGTCGCGGCGCTGTGCCCCGCTGTGGGCCCGTGGCCTGGCTTTGGGCGTGCTCGCTCTCCTGCCGTAGCTTCAGTTTCTGCTCCGGGAGCTTGTGGCAGCACGCAGGGGACGGTGCAGCCGGGGGTCGGCGTGGCCAAGCCCCCGGGCGGGCCGCAGCAGCGGGCGCTGTGCTCCGCGCACCACCTTCCACTCGCCGAGGTCGCATCCGTCTCGTGGCTTCCCCACGCTCCCCCCAGGCACTTTCCTTGGAGAAACAATTTCAGGTGACGTGAACAAGCAGTAACTCTGTAATTACCATGAAATAAACAGATGCGAGCAGAGCTTGGGGAGGTGAAAGGCTATGCCCAGCATCAAGTAGAAATACATTTGTGTTGATCAGTCAAAGTTTGTGGAAGTCAAACTGGGTAAAAGTTTGTACGAAGGCAATTTGAGTCATCCTGGGGTTTGGCGGGGGGGTGAAGCCGTTTGCTCCTCACCCGCAGTGCAGGACCGCTCGCCAAAGGCTGAACAGCTTTTCACGGCTTTTTTAAACCTTTTTCCAGGTTTGCCCTTGGGCTTTGGTTTTGGTTTTGTTCCCCGCTGGAAAGTCTGAACTGAAAAACGAGTTTTATCTTTCTTTCCTCTTTTGACCGGGATTGCTGAAGGCATTGCGCTCAGTGGTGAGCTTTGTGGTTGCTTGTAGGTGGCCGCGCGTGCGTGCGAGTTGCGTGTTTTGAAGCTCAGCTGTCGAAACTCACTCTGCCCCCCGCGTGCAGTCCCCGTGCTGCACACAGGGTCTTCCTGGTAACACGTGCAGGCAGCCCACGTGAACGGTAACACGAGTCACGCGTGCACGTGAAGGGAAACGGATCTCGCGGCCGCAGCCGATCACTCGTTGAATAGCTGATGAACAGCACAACCTTTGAGCAGCCCGGAATCGATGCTGTGGCTGTTTACGTGTTTTCCACTCACGCAAAGGAAGGTCGCCTGGCGTCTCGTCGCACGCGGTGTGACCCTACATTTCTCTCACGCGAGGGCTGCAGAGAGCGCTCTAATTTATAAAGGTTACAGTCCGCGCAGGCAGATTTAACTTCTGCTCTCCCTGCTCCTTCCAAACCTGCGCAGCATGGGAAGAACGGCTTTGATGCGAAGTAAAAATGCAGATAGCGCTCACAAGGAGGGAAGCTGACCTTGAAATTCAGGGCGCTGATGTCTGGGCTGCCATCTCCGTCTTCTTCTTTCCCTCTGTTAATTTCTTATGAGCTCTGCCTTCAAAAGTGACCCCGGCAGGTTTTCCTCAGGTTCTCCGCGTACCGCGCTTTGTGAGGGTAACCCGCGGCGTCCGGCAGCGGCTCCCTGAGCTGATTCCGTCACGCGTGCCCTACCTGCCAGCTGCCCTGCTGAGCCCCCGTTTGCGGGCGACACCGACCGTCCCTCGCCGTGCTGCGTGTCGCAATAAATACAGCTGCGCGGATTTCTCCTTCCCCCGTCCGCTTCAAATAGAAACAGTCATCGCATCCCCCCTCGCCGGCAGCCTCCCTGGCTCACAGAGCCACCCTCGCATGCGGGACCTTGCTCCCGCCGCCCCGGTTCTGCCCCCTCCGCGCTGCACGTGCAGATACGCGCGCCCACCCGGACGCGTCCGGGTTAGAAAGGAAACAGCCCTCTGCGACACAGAGCGGGTTCGGAGGTTGGAAGGAGGCCTGGCCGGGGCTCTGCTTTCAGAAATGGTTGTACTTCGGCGCCTCGAGTTCTGGGCGAGGCTGGGACCAGGTCAGGGTCTGGCGGAAGAGGCTGTTCTGCAGCAACGCGAGAAATAGAAGAGATGGCCAGAAATCGCGTGGAACCTGAGGACCCAAAGCCCATGGCAGGTGCGGCGCCCGATCCCTAAACCACGGCGATCACTGCCTGCGCACCTGCGGGGCAGTGCTGGTTTCAGCACTGACGAGCGGTGGGGCGAAAGGTCCTAAGCAGAAAAGAGTAGAACTCAGCACCACATCCTCGAAAGGGTCAGGGTCTGGGCTCCGCTCTAGCCGAGTACCAAAACATTTGAACCCCGTTTAAGTTAATTAAGCAATCAGCAGACTGCTAGGTAGATCGAAGGGGGAACAATGTGGTGGAAAGTGAAAAACTCCCCGTGGGAGTACCCGCAGCTGGGGGCAGCGGGGTATTTATGTCTCCAGACCCCAGCACCTGCTCCCCCCGCTGCCAGCAACCCCGGGACAGCCTAGCTGGGTCTGGCTTTGAAGAGGAATAATCAGAAGTTCAGAGACTCTTTTCCACCGCCTTGCCTTTGCTTCTGCGGTAAGTCAATGTGTTTGTGGTATTACAAAATTTTTAATGAGTTGCTGGGTTTTCTTGATGTCCTGAGCCGGTCGGCGCGCTGGTGCTGTGAGAGGGCGAAGCTTTCGAGCTGCGGACGGGTTCCTTCGCGCCTGTAGCAGTAGCGATGGCGCCTGCAAGCACTGAGCCGTGCTTTGCGCTGCCTCCCCCAGCAGCACGGATCCTCGGCTGTTAATCTGCGTCTGGTTCGACTCGAGATCCCGGTTGAGGCTCTACGGACGGGAGCGCTACGTTCCCACTCTGTTACTGGCTTCTGAAGAAAACCCCTCGAAATAACATGAGGTGCTCTTCCCCCTCCTCTCTTTTCTCCGTCGATGTCTCTGGCCTGTCCTTACTCTTAGCGTTGTGTTCTCAAACCTGAAGCGATGCAAGTCTGGCTGTTCCTGGCTGGTTCTTGGTTTCAGAGCTAAAGTTCATTAGCATTTTGTGCCAACGGAGACTAATTACCGTGTTCCCTTCTGAGGGCTTCCGTCCCCGGTCGTGCTTGCAGTTTTTGTTAGAATGAGCGTTTTGGGAACAACAGCGCGGCGACGCTGGTTTCTTCCCGAGTTGTTGGCGCTTGTGCAGTTCCAAAGAGAACAGCTGTTGGCTCTGTGTCCTCCTACCGGGAGACTGCAGCCTATTTATAAATTTATTGATGGGCATGTGGGAGCTGGATTTCTTGGGGCGTTGCATTTGTGGCTGGTTTCCTAGTGCTGGCCACACGCAGCCCGCAAAAGCAGGTTTTTCTCCCAGACGGGCTCTTTGCGTTGAGTGTTGCTGCAGGGCTTGGCCGGTGTGTTTGGATTCTGGCCACCAAATAACTCCCTGCAGGGTTCGTTACTGCTCTCTGCGTGGCCTCGGGCGTTCGGCGGCTGGTAGCCAGGGAGGACGGTGTCTGTGCCGCAGCCTCCTCTTGGCAGCAGGTCAGTGGTTTAGAGCCAAGCCCAGAGACCGAGACGCTCAAGAGCCCTCTTGGCCGTGGGTCCTGCACGCTGCAGTGAGTCAGGGAGGGGGCTCCCGCGCAGGGCAGGCGCTTCGTGGCGTGCCTCGATACGGGGCTCGGCCGCCCGCGGGTGGAAGAACTCCCTGCAGCAGTCGCTTTCGGTGCTTCTGGTGGTGGTGTCCGAAGCGTCCGTGCTGCTGTGGTGGAGTCGATGTGCACCCGCAGCCCTCGCAATGCTATGGGCGTCTCTTTCACCCTAACGGCCTTAAACAAGTTAATGTTATTCTGTGCCTATTGCTGGTACGCCTTTTTTTTCTTTCTTACAGCATGCTTTGAATTAGTTTTCCCATTTATGCCAAGTTAAAAAATAAGCTTTAAAATGGTCTTGGCTTTTCTTCAGCTGCCGAGCAAGGCGTGTGGAGGGAGAGGGAGAAGATCTGCCCCCTCCATTAGCTTCGAAAAGAGCCTTTTTCACACGTTTTGCATTTGCTGCTATTCTATTTCTAGCTGTCTTAGTGCAAATAACTTTCTGCAAGACTGCTTTGCTGTGGCAAAACTGTATTGATTTATGTGGAAACGTCTCTATGGTAGGGAAGGCTGTAGAAACAAATCTTTTCATTGAACGGTTGCTGTTGCTTTTTGGTTTTTTTCTTCCCCCTCTTCTAAGGCTAAATGTTTGTTTCCTTTGATCGCGTGAATTTGCACTCAAACCCACCAATTCTACGTGTGCTCCTCGAAGTAACGAAAGCTTATTGGGTAATGAAACTCGGTTTGTTCTTATCAGCGTGATGCGTAGGCGCAGAACGCCGCGTGTGGCTGCGTATTGAATCCAGTCTTTCCTTCAGTTTTTATACCAAGAAGCTTGCTGTTGTGGGATTTTTTTTTTACCCGTACCTCTGTTCCAGGTGCTTTTCTCACTTGCACAATTAGAATCAAAGTAAAATAGATCTGGGTTTCTGTTCGCATCATCGCTACCAAAGGTACACAGAGCAATTCATAGTAATGTGTATAGTATACTCTGTATACGATGATTAAGTCTTCCCGTGGATAAAGACGTGCCCTGAGCTGTGCCAGCGGGTGCCGTGTCACGTGCGTGAGCGAGGCTGCCCGGCCCAAGCCCAGGTGCTGGCCACGCGGCTGTCGCCTTCCCCGGTGCCCGAGGGCGCCAGTGCAGCTGGGGAGGGAGGGCGCGGGAGAAACCGTCCTTCGTGCCGGGAGAGGTCAGGAAAACTCAAATGTCGTTTCAGGAAGAACGTCTCTGCTGGCAGCCGGCAGCGCTTTACAGACATTTGAGCGTTCTTCCCGTTGAACTAAGCTGCGATTTGTCTTCGTCGACGTCTCTAATACGTTAATACAAGTGGTGTAGTAGGTAGAAGCGCGTTATAGTACTGCACGATGTTGCTCTTAGTAATTCTCCTGCTTTAGCAAGTGAGCGCTTCCTTGCTCGTTTGTATTCATTGTTTTGATGCTTAACTTGAAAAATATATATTACAACGACAGACTGAAATCCATGGCGAATAAAAGAAAAGAACCCAAGGGGATAATAAGCATCTCGGCACTGCTGTGATGTCTCACGCTGCTAACATCAAAGCAGCCGAAGACGTTTCCGCTGTGCAGAGAGGAGAGGGCGCGTAGCACGGAGCTCCACCTCGCCCACTGCATGGGAGCGCGTGCCGCCGGGGAGGCAGGGGAGCGCTGCCTGGGCTGCCGCTCGCCGCGGCTCTCGCGGAGCCGGCCCTTTGCTTCCCAGCTGTCGCCGTGGTCGGGTCACGGTGCTGAGCACCCTTCTGTGTGCGTGCAGCCGTGGGGCGGCGTTGGCTTCCGTGACGCGGGGATCGAGGGATGGTGTGGGTATATATGTACCGATACCTTCATGTATAGCGCCCGTCTTGGAGTTCGAGTTTCTGCAGGGGAGCTCAAGTTGTGAACGACTGCTGGGAAAAACCCGACCTGTCACGTGGTGGTGACATTCTCAACAGCTTTGTTTACAAAAAGCAAGGTTTTGTGTGAGAGCAGCGAACGTTCCTCCATCCTCAAGTGGTGAGAGCTGTAGAGATGTATAGCTGCTGGACATGTAATCCATCGCCTAGCTGGAAGTGGAAATCCAGGTGGTTTTGAGTAGAAAATGCAGGCTTTGCCCTTTCGTGTTCCCGGCATATTGTATGTTGTTACAGAAGTTTACCAGGTAGTTTCGTAAGCTGTAGCACCAGCGAAACCTGGCTTCCTACAGAATTGTCTTAAGGCTGAGCTGATGTGTCTTTGAGTTTTGAAAAGAGTGGAGCCTGTTCCTTGGGGATATTAATAAAGGATTTCTGAGCTGTACAGCCGCTTACTGGCTTGAAACTCGCAGGAGCTTTGCATCTTTGCCGTCTCAGGCGCTTGGCTGAAATCAGCCCAGGAGAAGCAGACTCGCGCGGATACGCGCAGGGGTGCACTTGTACACGGAGAAATCTTGAGAGCTTTGCTCGTGTACCAGATGAGACTAAAAATAAACACTGAAGTGGGTCAGGCTGCAGTGAAAATACAGGCATCGGCAGGTTCCTCTGTGTAATTTAATTTGTTTGGGTGTTTGCGCTGGCTGCTCTTTCATCCTTTGCTCTTCTGGAGCAAACACTTTCTTCTCTGAAAAAGTCCCCCGTGAAAGCCGCCCGCCAGCCGAGCCGAGGAGGATCCGGCTGGGTCCTCCTGCTTTCCTCCATCCCTCTCGCTTTCTTTTACCTCTTCCCACGGACCGCTGCTGCTCACGCTCGCTTCCCATGGCTGGAGATGAGGAGCTTCAGGGGAAGGTCAGGAGCAAGGGTCCCCCGCGGTCTGGTGGGACGGGGCTCGGGCTCCTTGGGGCTCCTTCTCCCTCCCGCGCCCGCCCGTCCCTGCTGTCTCGCGCCAGCCGGCTGTTTGCACGCGGCTTTGCGTGCCCCTGAAACACGAGGAAACGCTCGGGTTTCTCCCGGTTCTGAAGGCGAAGGATGAAGCGGGAATTCTTGCGTCACCTCTGAACTTGAAAAGGACTGCGGAAATACCTGGGGACTGGCGAGAAGGGGCAGGGAGCGCTTGAAGAGTTTGAGCAGCGCAGCAAGAGAGACCGAGGGGGCTGGAGGAGATGAGGGTGGGCAGGGGACGTCACGGCACTCGCTGGGAATATTCTCAAGCTAATAAACACTCCCGAACTCCTTTAATCTCGTGTCCTTTTAGTTAATCTTTCATCTCTCCAGCACATCATCTGGCACGTACTCTGAAGCATCTCTTCTGAGATGAGAGGGGAGGGCGTCCGCGGGTCAGGCTCGTGATCCCAGGTGGGGGAGTTCTCTTGCTGCTGCAGATGTCGGCAGCACTTTAGGTAGGGCTTGATGTGCAGGGCTGGCTGGTCAGGAGGGTTTTCTAGGAGGAAATCAAACACTTCTGGATATTTAAAGTGAGAGCTGTAGTGATTGGAACCAAGCCCCTCGTAGGTGCTGGGCTCAGCTTCTCTTCTGCTGCGTCTTTCACAGCTGCGGGCCGTGCAGCTGCGCTGAGCTGCTGCCTGCCACAGGGCTGCGTAGACGTGGCTTTGCAAGGAAAGTCTTTAGGCAGGACCTGGGGAGCCCGTGAAATGGCAGCGTTAGCCCTCTGCAGCTCCTGACTCAGCCGAGCCTTCCCTGGCAGGGGAGCAACCTGCGCTTACCTCCGTGGGTGACAATGCCGGTGGCGAAGTGAGTTGGTTTTACAATGAGAACCAGTGGCTCAAAGGTAAAGCCAAAGATCAAAGAATGAAGGCAGTCCGTTTGTGTGTGTTTATAGCTGGTGCAATAACCGGGTACGGCGCAGCTGAGCAGAGCCACGACGGGCTCTGCGGCTCCTGCGGTCTCACCCCGAGACCTGCTGTCCCCCAGGCAGTCGCGCTCCGGCGGAGCAGATCTGCTTGCCTCATCCCAACAGGACCTGGTGGTGTCCCGCGTCGTGTCTGACACCACCCTGCTGCCCGTTCCGTCTCGCCGTGGTCACTAACGGTCTGCTCCGAGGTGGTCCGGGGGCCTCGGCGCTCCCGACGCGCAGCTCCCTTTGAAGCCCCTGATGTTGAAGGGAAGGGTTTGGTTATCCCATATACCGTTGTCTTTAGTAGCCTCATCCAAATTCTGCCTTGTGATCAAGGCTGCGGAAGCCTGTAAATAGCTTTGAGGTATCACCATCGTGGATTTTTACCACGTAGGAGTACTGTAAAAACCATTAATATTCAAATAACTTTGCTAAATAAGCAACTACGCCGGAGTAGTTAGTTATTACTATTTATGACGGCAGACTTCTCTTACTGATTTCTGCAACGCGTTTCTCCGGAGGAAATTAGATGCGGTAGTTAAAGCTGTGCCGGGGAGAAAACATTTCTATAAACACTTAACAACTCTTCTGGAGAGATGGCCGCCGTCTGTAGTGGTCGCTGAGTCTGGTTTAAAACTCAGTTGTTTCCTTTCTCCAGGACAAAGGTAACCTGGTGGTTTTAAAGCGGGGAGCAAAGTATGTGCAGAAAAAATCAGGCTTGAGCTCTGAAACTTTGAATCTAAGGGCTTTTTTCTTTTTTTTTTTTTCCTTTCCTGATGGACTCACTGGGGAGTAAATTGCCAGCAGCTTTTAAGGCTTTCTGTCCGCGCACGTGGGACCGGAGGGCGAGGTGACTGTGCCAGCCCGAGCGCGCGTGCCGCCAGTTCGGTGGTGGAAGCCGCTCTTTGTGCCAGCGATGGCACCCGGCTGCGGAGCGGAGCGCGGGGGGCTGCGGCCCCGTCCCCTCCCTTGGCGCAGCGTGCGGCCGGAACAGCTCGGGGGGGACACAGCGCGGCGTTCCGCTTGGGGCTTCGGCACCTTTCGAGGAGGGGCTTAACAACAGATGACCGGGGGAATTTCAGTTGAATTACGTGGAAGTTTGGCTTGAGAAACAAGGTGAGGCGCTGCATGAAATATATTAGAATAAGCAAATGGTTTTGCTAAATCTCAGAGCTCTCCAGTTAAAAAACCTGCCGTAGTTTCCAGTAGGCCTGAGGAACTGAAACTGCTGGCAAAATAATGAAAAACGTTCCTACAGGCTTCGAGGAACGTAGGGAAACTGCGTCCTGATTGACTTGAAATAACACACGAGGAGCTGCAGTGGATGAGTTGGATTGGGGAAAAACCTTTGCGTTCCCACGTGAGCACCCAGAACTACGCATTTCCAGTGCTAGCCCTTGCTTAAGTTGACTCCTCCGCTCTATTGCTGATGCTATTCCAGGCGTAAAAGCGACCCGGGGTCACCCAGTTAATTTATTTGCAAATAGCTGACAATTCAGAAGTAGATTTGGGTGCCTGGGTGGCTGGTGGGGGCTGCTGGCCACGTGTGCCGGTGCTCCCGGCGAGCCGACGGGCCCTTCCGCAGGTGTTTGCCCTCGCGCCGTTTCTCCACGCCGCTGGCTGATGGAGCAGCCAGGCGCCGTCCCCGCGGGCGGCGGGGCCGTGTTGCCGGCCGGCTCAGAGCAAAGCCGCAGCAGGCGAGCAAGACCGCTCCTGGAGACAGATGATTTTGATTTACTTATGTGTTTTGGGTGTCTCTCCTATTGACTTGTAAAGACTCAAATGCGAACGCTGTTTTGCTGCTGACTCTGAGCTAAAGGGGTTTTTTTGGCAGCTAACTTGTCATAGAACCTCAGATGCCGAGAAATACAGCTACCAGCCCCTCTCTGCGTCAAAACTCCATCACCAGCTCTAGCTAGTCTCAGAATAAACTCTCAAACTCTGGCTAAACAAATAAATTGCATCTAGCTGTAGAAGTCAAACGAGCTAGTCCTTCCTCGTGCTTAGAAAAGTGTTTTCTCGACGTCTCTTCCGGCACGTCAGGTTATTTTTAGCCATAATTAAAATCCTAACATACAATGTCATAGAATCCATTCTATTAACTGATGTGCCAGCAGTTTTTTTATTAAATAGACTATAAAAAGTTTTTTTTTCATCTTTACTATTTGGAGCCTTCAAGGAGAAAGCCCCCCTAACACTGACGCCTGATGACAGTTAGTCAATGAATTCAGGAAAAAAAAACCAGTGGTGGTTCTGTCTGTCTCCCAGCTCTTGCTAGCACTAAATTACGGAATTAATAGGCTTTTAGGAGAGGCTGACACATAGTTACTGTGGAAAAGACAATTAAATGTGGAAAGCCACTCTTCTCACCACATTTAATTTTAACTGGAGGCTTTGAGACTCAATAAATCTTTTTCTTATTTCATTCTCACATGTTCCACAGGTACTCAAGTCTTTAAGGAAGGTACCTGACATAAGTGACTTAACTTTTGCTTCTCTGTATCCTTGGCTTCTCTCAAGTCTTCCCCCGCACCCCCAAGAAAAGGGCGAGATGCTTTCTGACTGCCGACGTTTTGTTTTCTTGGGAATTTGGCGCTAAAAAGCGGCTCAGGTGGTGTGAAAATACAGTGGGATAGGAGCCCCCCATCCCTTCTGGGATTTTTCTGGCAAATCCAACCAGGGGGAAAAAAAAAAAAGCAAACGGGGCCGTTTGCTGTGGGACTGGGCGCGGGGTCTCTGCCGCCACGGGGCCGTGGCGAGGGGACGGCGGAGGCGTTGGTGCGTGGCTTCGCTGCCCACCCAGCCCCTCGCTGCGGGGACGGCGTGGTGGCTGCCGCCCGCGCTCCTCTTGCGCCGATGCCATCGCGTTCAGCCTCTCCTGCAACACCTGCTCTCGGCTGCTGGAGGCTTTGGCAGAAATCTTGTCAGCTTTCTCGCTGATTTATTTTTTGTGGTTTTTAAAGAAAACAGCAGCATCAGGGAAATGCAGAAATCTTCGGCAGATTTGGAAACAGATTCAGAAAACCTTTTTCTATGGCATCGGGCCTAGGAGTGAGTGACTTTTTTGGTCAAAATATTTCAGGTTTTTTTGAAATGCTTTGGCTTGCTGTTCTCAGATGAAGGATTCTTTTTAAATCTTGTCTGAAATGATTCATCATTGCAGAAGCCCCTTTAGTTATGTTCTACGTACCCCCCCTAAACATAAAATTAAATTCGGTCTGAACCAAAATATTTCACTTGCCCCAGTGTGAGCAAACCTGGGGTTTGGGGCCGGGGGGTGGGTTTGTTTTTCTCTTTTAATTCGCTGATGTCTTAGTCCTGTAAGCAGTGGCGTTTGGTGTTATTTGCAGATCGAGGGTAAGAGGACGCTCTGAAACCGCGAGCGTGCGTAGCCTTTCCTCGGAGCTGCCCAGCGCCCGTCTCCCTGCTGCACGCGGCGCCGCAGCCGGCCGCGGGGAAGCTGCGCTCCCTTTCCGCCTGAGCCTTTTCTTGTTGTTTCCTTACGTAAAGTCCCGCTTATGCCAGCTTCCTCACGTGAGAATCTGGTTCCCTCCCCCGCAGGTCTGTCAGTCATTGTTTGCTGTCTAAGTGACAGAAAGGAGTACGCGATGGAAACTTCTTTCTTCATTAAAAAGAAGGCGTGAAGCCAAACCTTTATGATTCGTGAGCCTTACCTGAGGTGACGACGACTTCGTCAACGTCTAGCGCAAAGCCAAACAGACCCTAGCCCACGGCTGTAGGCGTGACGCTTGGGTTGCTGGGTTGAGCGTCTCTAGGTGGTGCTCTGGTTGGCTGGCACGAGCAAATCCTGATCTTCTGCAAGACCTTCAGAAAGAAATGGGAATTCGGGGGAATCTGGGCTTGTACCACACCGACCGATTACTCTTGGCTTTAACAGTCCGTGTACCCAGGTGCGGTACCGTAAAACGTCGGAGGTACGGGCCTCTCTGGCTGCCTCTGTAAGCAGCCCCGCCAGGGAAGTCGCGAGGACGGGCAGGTGCTCAACCACCGCATCTGGGCAGGGAGCCCGACTTAGGCGACAGCAAGAAATAAGGTACCTGAACCAAAAAGCGGAGGTGCCGGTGTAGTGCCTGAAATCTGTAGGTTCCGGAGAAGCTCTCAAACGTGTGCGTCTCTAAATTCACACCAGAAGCTGCCCGCTGCTGCCTTGCTTGAGGGTTTCGCCGTCTCTCACTTGCGGGATTTTTGTTTCCAATAGCCCAGACGAAGGAGAGAAGAAGGGAAGCCGGCTGTCCTGGGGTCGATGGGGGGTTTTTTTGAGGACAGGAGAAAGGGTGAGTTTAGCACAAAGCTAAACTGGTTTCTTCAGCGACGCTTGGTGAGTCCTGAGCATCGCCCGAGGTCCCACTGGGTCTGTGACAGCCATAAAATGAGCCTGCTCGCTGCTACCAGTCCTGTTAAGCAGCAGAGGTGGGAGAAATGCTCGCTCCAAGAGCTGGGGCTTCATTAGCCTGCCCTCAGACTAATGGTGTTGAATGGAATTTTAAATTTGTTTGTTTTAAGAAACGGCTAGAATGGATTTATGCAGCCCAAATAGGCTGCACTCTCTTGCCATTTGGATGAAAACAGTAATGACTCAGCACTTCCCAAACGTGTGATTGCTCTCTTCGCAGGCTTTATTAGGACGGCCTATTTAAAAAGCCTCTCGGAAAGCTGTTGGCGCAGCAGACTGTAAATCTCTTAACCGGACGGAATTTGTTTTAGGCTCATGTTCAATATCAAGTTCACTAGATATTTTGACCTTGAAAGGAAGCGCCAAGTGACCTAGTGTTACTGCTGCTACCGGTTAGTACCGAGTAGTCAAAGATAAAGCCGTTGCATTGGGGAAAACTAGCAGTGAGGCAGCCGTGCCTACTAGGCTTGGGGCGCCCATGGCCCCCCTTGATCCGGGACGGTCACGCTACAGCCCGTGAGCGCTCTGAGGGGTGGCAGAGCCCGGCACAGGGAGGTGACTGGAAATACCCCAACGCTTGGCAGTTTAAACAGAAGTTTGTTCTGGCGGAAACTTTGGTAGGGGCAGCAGGACGCTGGAAGACAGGAGAGCTTTCAATCCTTCCCTGCTCCTGGTCTGCTGTGACAGCCTCCACCTTGGTGCTGGCAGGACCACCGTAGGCTGTGGGTGTCTTCCACCTTCCCCCCCTTCCCTGCCGCTGCCAGCTCCTGCCCTGCANCAGGACGCTGGAAGACAGGAGAGCTTTCAATCCTTCCCTGCTCCTGGTCTGCTGTGACAGCCTCCACCTTGGTGCCGGCAGGACCACCGTAGGCTGTGGCTGTCTTCCACCTTCCCCCCTTCCCTGCCGCTGCCAGCTCCTGCCCTGCGCTGGTTTTAGAGCAGCTTCCCTTGCAGGGCAGAGGCGGCCGAGTTAAACTCAAGTGGCACTTCTGTCTCCCTCCTCATCGGCTTAATCTCACGTGAGCGGTTGGGTGTCTCTGTACGGACTGATGGAGCAAACTGCCCTTCAGAAGGACCCGTGTGTCTGACTGTGGAGACCAGGCTGACCCGTTTCAACCTGACGCTTAACCTCCCGGAGACCGAGACGTGCCCTGGCCGTGTGCCCGTCGCTGCTTCCCACTTCCCCGCTGACGAGCACCCTGGCCCCGGCTGCCTGCAGGAATGACGATGGATGCGTTGTCTGCCTCCCGAGCTACGGCCTGCCAGGGTCTACCGCAGCATGCCGTGCCCGTTGGCTGCAGCATGCTCCTCTGCTCTCCTCGCGGAGCAGCCCCGTGTCCCAGCTACTGTGTCGCAAGGCGGCCGAGGGGTTAAGGAGGCTGCGCGTCCGGGGCCCGCCACTGCCTGCGTTGCCCATGCTCTCTGCTGTATTATAACCAATTCCATTACGAGATTGTCAACAAGGGTGAAATGAACTTGCAGTAGCTTAAAGCAAGATAGGTTAATTAAAAAACCTTGATCAAAGCATCGCAAATCACATAAAAGGTCCCGTCTTTTAATTATTTCTGAATGGTCTCTCAGGCAGTAAGGCCAAAAAGAAGTCCTTGTTCCCAGGGCCCATGAGCTTCGAAAATTGTTGTGTCATCGCATCCGATTCAGCTATCACTTGCTACGCAAGCAAGAGAAAGGCGAAGTTGAGGCCGGAGCCCCTTGTTAAGGATGAAGAGGCGCGGTTGGTGATGACCGCTTGGCGCCCGCCTGCCAAGCGAGTGCAGCTCCTGCACCGCAGCGCTTGGCACAGCCAGGCTCCAGCTCCGACCCTGCTTGCCCCAAAAGCTGTGACTTGCTGGATGTGTCCCTGACAGTCCAGGAGGACTTCGAAGAGCCTCGAGCTTCCTTGGTACCAGCGGTCCCGTTTCTTGCAGCAGCGTGCCGGTGGGGCAGCGCCATTTGGTCCGACGGGAGCTGGAGGAGGGCGGTTGCGGAGGAGCTCTTGCGAGCGAGGCGCAGACTGGCAGCAGCACGTTCTACCAAACAGCAGAGACCGCGGGCAGAGCTGAAGAGTGCGAGTTCTACGCTTGCCCTGCGATCTGGCGGTACTGCCAAAGGATAATTACTAGCGTGGGGCTCTAGCATACTGCTAGCGGAAGGCAGTTGAATGGCAGCGTGAATGGAAATAGCACTACCAGCGCAATGCGCGGTAGCCCGGGGTGCCNAGACTGGCAGCAGCACGTTCTACCAAACAGCAGAGACCGCGGGCAGAGCTGAAGAGTGCGAGTTCTACGCTTGCCCTGCGATCTGGCGGTACTGCCAAAGGATAATTACTAGCGTGGGGCTCTAGCATACTGCTAGCGGAAGGCAGTTGAATGGCAGCGTGAATGGAAATAGCACTACCAGCGCAATGCGCGGTAGCCTGGGGTGCCCTGGGTAGGGTACTGCGATGGCAGAGACTCTCTTTTTTTTCTGTTGGTTTTGGATTTCATGCAGTCGTCATTTCTATCCGATTATTTAAGCCCCTGTGATGTGACTTCCCGAATACAATGATTTATTGCATAATGGCCTTTCATCAAAAGTTTCAGCCCAGCAACGCTCCCTTTCCTATCCTACAGAGTTTCGTTGGGGGGAGCGCAGCATGCCCACGGAAAAGAGCGGCGGCATACTGCCGTGCAGCTCATAAAACCAGGGTGCAAAACACGTTCTGTCTGCCTTTCCCAGGCAACAGCGGTGGACTCCAGCAAGTAGACCGCAGAACCGCGGAGATGTGGGAGGCGTTAACAAATGATTTTTGCACCACTTTGCTCCATTTGCTTCAAAAAAAAAAAAAAGCTGATTGCAAATCCGCTTGAGCAAAAGGGGAGAACAAGGCTTCGCTGTCGAAGGCTGAGTGTGACCTTGGTGGCCCGCGGCTGCCGTGGCTCTGGGGACAGGGGAGCACGGGGTGGTGCTGGGAGCCCTGCGGAGCAGCCGCGGCCACCGCAGCCCTCCTCGCTGCTCGCACGGCTCCGCGCCCAGCCGCCCCGCCGCAGCGGGTCTGAGCTTTTGAGCTGCTGAGTCCTGTATTCCGCGTGTGAGAAAGGGAGGCTGTTCGCTGCGTCCTGCCGCGCGCTGGCTTCGAGGACCTTTGGGCGCGCACTGTTAATTAATTGGTTCGATGAGAAGTCGGATTAGTTACTAAGCATGCATGCCTCAAAAGCCAAATTACAGAGCAGCCCGAGAATCTGGCTGTGGTGCTGGGCCAGCCGCCCAGCCAACGCGGCCAGCGCTGGTCTTCATCTCCCGCCTGCTCCGACACACGCTCGCGCCCTCTTCGCTCGTTTTTCTTTCCTATCGAATCTTGCCCCGTGGGCCGCCTTCTTGCACCGCCAGCGTTGAAGAGGACAGCTTTTTCCACTCCAAATACAAATCTGCGCAGCGCACTCGCCCGTCAGGTTCGGCTTGGTCTTTATTACAGAGACAGCAAAACGCAGCGTCCTCTGGAAGAAGGAGGAGAGGCGAAGCGGGGAGGAGATGTACCAAAGCACTGCCAAGCACAAGTTGTTGTTAGCCCCTCCCTGGAAAAATAACCTACCCAAGTGTGTGCTTAGCACCTAAATACAGCCGCACGCAGCAGGAGCGGCTCGGGCTCTGCACAACACAACCTCATCGTGGACTGCTTGAATAAGAAGCACAGCTTCGTGCTTTCCCCCTTCTGTAGAAGAGATTTATTGTGAGAGGCAGGTCGCTGCTTCAGAGCACATACGAAAACAGTTGGCTTCGTAACCTTGGGAAAAAAGATAAATAAAGAAGTCTCATGAGACACATGCGAGAACCTAGGAAGTATTGAAACATATGTTGGAACATATTGATCCCTGAAAGCCTCCTGCAGCAGATAGGGATCTCTTTCATTTCCAGCCGCGCTGATGCTTTAATGAGGACAGTGCGTGCCTCTCACCTGTATAAATCATTTATGCAGATTTGTGCAAAGCCCCCGACACGGAGCTGCGGCTCAGCCGGTTCAAGAAGCACGGCGCCATGTGTTTCCGCTTAGGTGGGTGAACCGGAGGCTGGCGGGGGCTCTGCGCCGAGTGGCGCTGCAGCCTGTGTTCTGGGAGCAGGGTCCGAGGGCGGCTGCCTTTGTCGCGGCAGAGGGATGTCCGGGGCCCTGATATCTGACCGGCAGATCGGCATCCCTCCTCCTGTTGCTTGCCCACACAGGGTTCGGAGCGCTGCTTGCTTATGTGAGTAGCAAAGCCTCGACCACGTAGGATGAGCAGTGGTGGCAAATCCCAAGTGTGTTGCCTGGACTGATGCGTTCCATGCATCGTCTTCCAACGGCACAGTGGTAATTTGGTTGAGAAAATGCCAGAATGAAAAAATAGAACAACTTTCTTTGACTGTGTTTGTGTCCCTGTTACTTCTAACTCAGCAGCCATCTAGCTAAGTGCCTTCCTGCGTGAATCACTGAGGATATGATTAAGTTTTAAGTGGTACCAGAAAAACTGTCTTTAGGAACAGCAGAGCCAGCCGTTCTAGTGAAAAAGGTGCCTCAGACGTTTGCCCCGTGTGTGAAGAGAGCGCCTCGCGTCAGAGCGGAGGGCTGGAGCTGGCGTGGCTGGGCGTTCGGCTATGTGCGGGTGAGCCCGTCCCAACCCATCGCGGGCATCTCGCGGGCAGTGGGGGACCTGGGTCCGGCTGTGGGCACCATCGGCTGCTCGCTCCCTGCTCGTACCGTCGTGCCTTTGCTCCTGCACCGCCGTCAGCCACCTCATCCCACCACCCCGCTCCCGGTTATGCATTGCTCCGCGGGAGCAGATTGCCTGAACTTGACCCTTTTATTCCTATTTCAAATACACCAGAACTTCCCTTTTCCTCCCCCAAAAGTGTATTTGCGATAAACACAGCACAGGGCTATAGGAGGATGAAAAGATGGATCACAGCTAGGAAAATATCCGGCTGTATTTTAAATAGGCGTCACAGCAGGTGCAACAGCAGCCATCTACCTTTGACACGCTTCCAGTGCATCAGAAGACATTTTTCCCACTGNACTTGACCCTTTTATTCCTATTTCAAATACACCAGAACTTCCCTTTTCCTCCCCCAAAAGTGTATTTGCGATAAACACAGCACAGGGCTATAGGAGGATGAAAAGATGGATCACAGCTAGGAAAATATCCGGCTGTATTTTAAATAGGCGTCACAGCAGGTGCAACAGCAGCCATCTACCTTTGACACGCTTCCAGTGCGTCAGAAGACATTTTTCCCACTGTTGAGTTATCATTCATTATTCTTAAAATAAAGTGCGACTGCACAACATTAATTCAAAAGAAGAAACTGTAAGTTTCTCTAAGGCTTGTTTTCACAATGAATTAATGGGAGTTAATTTAGCACTGAGCGACAAACGGTGCCACCGAAGGAATACAAACTAGGTGTTGCTTCCTAACTTCTTCCTCCCTCTTGTTAGTGCCCCTCTTGTTCTTTATTCTGCGCGGTACAAAAGGTCTCGGTCTGGCAGACGGTAAATCTGCTGAAAAAGTGGAGATCTGGGACAAAACAGTGCGTGATTTCCTCCTCTTGTGAATATTGGCAGTTTGGTACAGGTACGCTGCTCTCCCAGTAGAAAGAGAATGGTAAAAAAGAGGCTCTAATTCTTTGCAGTGTGTTAATGTCGGTATTTGCAAATGGTATTTCCGCGGCTCTGTCTGTGTAGCGTGTCCCTCGTCCACGTTTGATTCGAGTTCTATGGAGCAAGCGCTGCTTCAGCCCGCAGGTGGCACCTTGACTTTGCAATCGTTTGCTCCAAAAATGCAAGAGATTTTAGTCCTCGCTGAGATGGAAAACTGAAATAACCAATTTGGAAAACATCCTGAATCTTGGAGAGGCCTTATATAATCTGTTCAAACTCCACTTGAAGAAGAGAAATGGTTTTACCCCAGAAGTATCCGAAAATACGTAGTGTTAACATGTGTATTGTGTGGGAAAATAATCAAATCCTCCAAAGCTGGAAGGAGAGGTCACCCGTGCTAACGAAGGGCTCGTTTCTTGCTGGAGCTCCTGCAGATGTCTGTGGAAGCCAGATGCTCGGTGAATGTCGGCATCCAAGCGTTACGTGACTCAAAGTTTCTTTCAATTTCCACGAAGCCTAATGTGAATCTCTGGGGCTTCCGAGGCCAGTCCGGAAGGTGGAGGGAGTGGTTCCTTGGGCGTCCCGAGGAGAGCGGGGCGCTCCTGCCTGCCGGCGCTCCTGATGCCAGAGATGGGCTCTGGTTTGTACTGCAGTGGACATCCTCTCTAGAAGGTCTCAAAGGACGAGAGCTAACAGCCTCAAGTTGCGCCAGGCGAGGTTCAGCTTGGATGTCAGGAATAATTTCTTCACCGAAAGGGCTGTCAAGCACTGCAGCAGGCTGCCCAGGGCCGTGGCTGAGTCACCATCCCTGGAGGGATTGAAGAGACATGTAGGTGTGGTGCTCAGGGACTGGTACAGTGGTGGGCGGCTTGGCAGCGTCAGGCTTACGCTTGGTTGGGCTTGATGATCTGAAGGATCCTTTCCAGCCTCAAGGGTTCTGCGCTTCCACGGAGCTGTTGCTGAGTCAGGAGCCCAGTGTCGCAAAATGACGCGGGCTGTTGGGTTGACACAAAACCTCGTGCCTTGTGGTACCGTCCTGGGGTGGGTGTGGGGAGCCCCGTGCCGAGTGGACTCGGAGAAAGAGGCTTAGGTGGCTGGAGGTTTGCGGTTGCCCTCTTGGACTCCCAGACCCTCTGCGGGTTATCCTCGACTCTCCGCTTGCTTAGCAAAAACTTGTCTCTTTCCCTTTTTTTGTGCTGTTTTGTTTGAGCCCAGCTCCCCGTGCCTGCTGCGTTGCTCACGGCTGTCGCGGGGGTGAGCAAACGAGGGGGCTTCGTGCCTTTCCGGGGGGTGCTGCAGGTCGGAGCTGCTGCCGGGGCCGCTCCGGCTCAGGCTGGAGAGCCAGCGCCAGGCTCAGGAGCGCGCCTGAGGGTAAAACCCAGCTGGTTTCAGCTGCCACGAGACCGCCCACCCCGTAGCTGAAGGAGGAAGGTAGGGCGAGGCGTGAAAAACCCCAGCGTGCTGCTTTTCTGCACCGGGCAGGGCGCTTCCCGTGCTTGTGCTGCTTCGTTTCGCGGTGCGCGAGAGATCACCCTCCGCCAGGAGCGTGGGGCGGGGGAGGGATGCTCCCATCCCTCAGGGATCGGAGGCTGCGCGAGCTGGTTCGTTTGCGTCGTGAACAAAGCAAACTGGTCCTGAAAATTACGCCTAGATGGCTTTAAAGATCTATGCCAGCGCTTAGTGGAGACCGGGGGCAGGGGAGAGCAGGAGGGGGAAAGCGACACACAGAGAGAGAAAATTTCATTCAAGCAATTAAAGAATCGCTACGCTTTTATGATTAACTTCGTGTTCGCAGGTTGAATGCAAAAGCTGTTAGTAGGGGCATTGCTATTCCGTACCCGACATGAACAATGGGAATATTTGTTCTGCCCGGGAGGATTACACCTTCCATTAATCTAAGTTTTATTGAAAGTTTAAATAACAGACAGACAAAATTTGATCAATTAGCAGCGTAATTCCAAGGAGATGTCACAGTGAAATTAAATCTCAGGCATTTTTAATGCCGAGAAGCCTAGGAGCTCCCTCCAGTTTTCTTTCTCAGTAGCAATGTTTCTATTTTAATTGAAAGTTTAGTCTGCTTTGTGCATCTCCTACTAAATTTTAATTTACCACTGTAATGAGAACTGTTTCATGTTACAGTGTCTGGAGCACTTAGCAGATAAGTCAAAGGATGTCTCATAAATGAAGGAAACAAACAAACAGTTCTTGGTCGGATTCACTAGCTAAGGAAGTCTCCTGAAGAAAAGAGATTTTGATGAGACTTGGGGAAAAATGCGTGGGCATTGGTACTTTGGTGGAGAAGGATGCCGGGGGAGCAGGCCGCTGTGGTGGTTGTGACCCTCTCCTCGGGCCCCTGGAGGACGCGCGCGCTCGGAGAGTCCCCCTGGTTCCCTTTGGTCCCAGCCCGCGAGGAGTCGGCCGTGTCTGTTTTCTTGCTGTTTTCCGGTTCCACCCGAGCAGAAACGTTGCTCACGGCGTCCGTCCACCTCCACACCGCGGGCTGCTCTGCTCCCCGTGCTGTAACAGCCCCCTTCTTGCCCTTTCTCCGCTTCTGCTTTCATTACGTTACGTGATTTTTTTTGTCCCTGGCGAAATGTTATTGCTGTCGTTGCTGTTCAACACTTCTTCCATTTCCATTATCATCAATGTCATTCTTCTACAGTAAATACCAGAAATGCCACAACCTTGCTGTGAATCTATTTCAGCTCTATCTTTGGAGACATCCCTCATCTGAAAAGAGGAAATACTGAAGATATAGGTACGTTTTTATATGTGTCTACGTCAGACATCCGCTGCTGGGGTGGCTGAAGCAGCGCGTACCTCCCGGCGTGCACGGCTCCGACTTCGCTTACGCCGTAAGAGTTTCTGGTCGAACCTAGGCCTTGATGCCCTTACAAAAAGCTCCCCAAAAGGGGCAGACGCTCCAAATTCAACAGAAAACATTGCTGAGGAAAGGTCTCCTGGGGACAGTGCTTGCACGGGACGAAGCAGCGGAGCCCGAGTTGCGCACTGTGCAGCACACAGGCTTTGGTGGCAAAGCGCTTCAGGCTGTTCCCCCACCGGTTACTGCCCGGTGAGCAAGTACCAGGAGCAAGTGCTGCTTATTAGAATGAGTAGATGTGGCTGTACGTAGCTGAACATCTGATTATTTTTAACTGTATCGACAAAGCTGGTCTGTTCGCGAAGCCCTGCTGCGTCACGGCAGCCTGGTGTCCTTGCCGGGTATACCTGTTGCTTCCGTGGCATACACCCGCCCGTTGAGAGAGGTGAGCGTTCGGCGTTTTAGCCAGACTGGTTTTCAAGAAGTAGTTTTTCTCGGTAAAAGCGGCAATATGATTAACCTTGTTTCAGTCACGTTCAGCAGTATTTAAATAAAAAAAACCAAGGCTGCTGAAAGCCGCTAGTAGCTTGGCTCCAGCAGCCTCTCCTCCATATGGTGTGTTAAATGCCAGCACATGAAATTAACTCTCATAAATAAGTAATAAGGGATGATTTGCTCTGATCTGGATGGGCTGGCTTCCCACGTGATGCAGCGTTTAACTGTCGCTGTTCCGCAGCAGCAAGGATCCCGTCCATCTCAGAGAGCGTACGCAGCCCTTCGAAAGGCGCGAGACGTGTGAGCGTGGTTCGTGCCCCACGCGAGGGCGCGTGTGCCCGTGGGTGGGGTGCAGAGACCCCTGCACGTCGCCCTGCCCTGGGAAGCGACCCCCAGCCGCTCCGGGCGCCCGCGGGGCTGCTCTGGCTGTGCTCCCCGGCTGTGGGTGTCCGGGCTCCTCTGCTCCCGGGCAAATGGGGTCCGGATCCCCTCGGCTCCTCGCAGGCGGGTTTGTCCACGCGCCGGGGACCACGGCGCAGTCAGAGCCGGAGTTACGGGCACCGGGCGTCGCTCGCCTTTTCCTTGGCTGGCTGCAACCCTGCTGCTGCTCCCAGCCTACAGTGGCGGGTACCGTTTGTTTTGATTGGGACTATTATTTGGGAAGTGCTGGAAGCCCCAGCCCTAGGCTGGCAGATTCAAAGGAAAGCGTTACTGCTTTTACTAACACCCGAGCTGCTTACGGAGCGGCTTTGCTCTGCAGCAGCAAGGGGGGCACAGCTGCCCAGCGTATTTTGACTAAAGCCTGCCTGAATACTTGCAGCCAACAATTTTTCCAGCGGAAAATGTCGTTGTAGTAACTCCAGGTGTTTGAGGCAACGTACTTCCAACAAAACACGTATTCTAGAGGCAACTTGGAAGAAAAAAGCGCTTTGGGGGGCTGCGGTGTCCAGACCTGGTTACGTTCTGACCTAGGCAAGATTTTCAGTAGAACTCTGAGATAGTCACCCAGCTCTGACAAAAGTCGTCGTTAAACACAAATAATGAAATTCTCAAAGACCCTCAGGATCCGGGACAGCAATTTTTCAGCTCATCTGCAAGGCGGCTTCCCAAGTAGCCTGGTGTCCACCAGCGACAGGCGCTGGGTCAAATATCGCCCCAGCTCAAAGGGCGAACGCCAGCCTCTGAATCGCCCCTTTCCTGCACCACCGAGGGTTCCTGGAGGCCTGATCCTGCGTCGTTCCTGAGCCTTGACTCAGTCTCAGTTGGAAAGCGGCAGACACAATTGAAATTTTCCTCTGTCGCCATCAGTGAAAGGAACGTGGCGGCTCTGCGCGTCGTGGGGGATTGATGAATGGCATCGGAAGTGCAGCGGTACAGTTCGTCATAACCGAGGTTAATGAAGGAGAATGTTAAATAGCCTGTGACTGTACCTCGGACAAAACCTGCTAAATTAACTGAAAATCTACTGGCATTGTACTCCTAGCTGCTCTCTTCACTACAGTTAACCCCGGTAACAAAATGCAGCGCAGCGGTACCCGGCATCCACGCGAGGATTTAGGCAGCTGTCAGGGGGCTCGCACGCTCGGGTGGCGCGGGCTGGCTGCGGCCGGGGCTTGGGCATCGCCCCCAACACCGCCGGCGGCCGGGGCGGGTGACGCCAGGAGTGGGAACGCGAGAGCTGCGGCTGCCCCTCTCCTGCCGAGCGAGCCCGTTCTTTCGGGACGCTCCCTATGCCCTTTCCTGAGTATTGACGATATTATTTTTCCTCCTCGCGGTGCTTTCCCGGCCTGCGTCCGTCCAGGGTGCGGAGTTTTCATTTCTTTTAATGACTCTTAAGAAATTATTGAGAAATCAAAATACGTTTCAGAGTTATCTTCAAGGCTTGGTGTAGTTCAAGTGGTTCCTATAAATCCGCAGTGCAAATGCCGTGTTTCAAAGCTTTACTGTTCCCCGCACGATTGTAATGGTGTATTGGCTGACTTTACTGGGGCCTTGGGAGTTTAGAAAGGGAAAAAAAATAGCTTAGCAAGCAAGATCTCTTAAAATATGTACGCGAAAGTGTTCAAAGTTCATCTAACATATCTCTGTTTGGGGTATTTGTAACCCAGGTGCTGTCACTGAGGTTCACGGCCCCGTTCCATCCCCGGGCACGCTGCAGCGGTCGGCTGGCTGCGGCTCCACCGTGCCCTGCTCCGACGAGGGGCAAAGGGCCACCCGGCTCGTGGGGCTGCGGCTGGGACTCCTGCCCCAGAAAACGCCGTCAGGAGCGAGCGCTCTGCCTTCCAGCGCTGTCTGGGTATTTTCCTGTAACAAATGATTTTCCAGGTCAAGGCCCTCCGGTCACGGACGTTCCTGCGTCCTTCCTGTAGCACTGCATCATTTTTATGGTGTTTCGCCTTTGGCCCTCGTGCCTGCTCTTCGCTGGAGAGCCTCTGGGATGCTTTGTGGCCTGGGGACGCGCCAGCGGGCGTTCTCCAGGCTCTCGGGGCTCAACATCTAAAGCGCGCTTGCCCACGATTCGGGCTGCTGGAGCCGGTGGTGCCCTCTGCGTTTCGCTGGACCTTGCACGGCACATGAGGGCATGTGAGGAGAGGTTGCGGGTGCTTTGCTGTCCCTACGTGCGGTTTCCAGGGTGAACAGTTAGGGCAGCACCCCAGGCCTCTGCGGGGCAGCGAAGGGGGCAGAGCCCACCGTAGCTCTGCCTCGGGCTCCCGTGAGCTAAGGAGAGCGCAGGGCTCGTGGAGGCGAGAGGCACAGCCGGTCCCAGCCCGCTGGGGGCGTGAAGCTCCGAAATTTCTTTAGGAGTTTAGCAAAGGCACGTGAACTTCATGTAAATGATTGCCTCAGCGAAAGGAGTTTGCCAGACTTAGAGGGGAAAAAAAATTGTCTGTCAACCCATCTCTCATTACAGCCGTTCTTTTCATTGATAATCCGGTGAAACTGCTCTTTATGGAAGACGGCGAAATCCTAAAGACAGCCTTGATGGCAGAGGATATTACCCATTAAGGGCAGCAGATTGTTCTTCGCTATTCAGAAAGCTGATTCAATTGAAATGTTCTTCATATTTCTACAAAGAACTGAATGCCAGGACGTAATCTGAACTTCCATCTTTTGATAGAAAACAGAAGGCACCGTCGGTGCTAATCTCTTTGGGCACACGTTCATCATACGTTATACCAGACCCTGCCGTAGCAGGTCGATAGATCTATAGATCCGCGTGCACAGGTACGTGTCCAGCCCTGTGCGTGCATCTGGCTGCTCCTGGGACGCTGCGTCTGCGCTCCGCAGCGTCGCCGCGGGACCGTGGTGGCCAGCACAAACAGCCGCGCAGCAGTGGGCCAGGCCAGGTGTGTTTGGGTCGCAAAGGTAAACGGGTTGGGTTTGTTTTGAACGTGTTCAGCGTCGGGCCCCACGGAGGGTAGGGAATGGGCTCTGGCACCGGCTGCCCGGAGAGCTTCGCTTCTGCAGTGACCGAGGCCGCGGGGAGGGCTCCGGGGCAGGGAGGAGGAGGAGGAAGACAGCGGCACAAGTGAACGCCAGCGTTCAGAGACGACTCGGATGGGTCCCGGGCGGTGGGACGGAGGAACGCGGGAGCTGCGGGGAGGTTATTCGCTGAAGTACTGGAACAGAAGGGAAGGCAGGGAGTTTAGAGCAGAGACCGAGATTATATCGATCACATGCTCCGCGGTCCTGCAGGCGCCGGTACGGGTACAACGCAGCTGTGGCCGAGGGGGTGTGGGCCGGCTCCTGCCGGCGATGCCGTCCCCGGTGTCCGTCAGGCCGTGGGCTGGTGAGTGCCACCGGAGCATCCCTCCCTTCTTCCCTGCGATTGCTAGAGCTTCTGGGAATGCTAACGCATCCGTGTGACGGCATTAATACAAGATGAATATAACTGCATACCCTAGGTTTGTTTAACCTAATAAATAGTTTCAGTTAATGGACAGCAAAAGGAATGATGCTCAGTAAATTTGATTTTATGAGCCTTTCACTTATTTGCTGTGCCCATTATGTCGGAAGTTAGGTAATGGTAAGTGTCCATTAGTGCATTAGCTCAGTGATGAGGGAGCTGAATTAAAAAAGAAAAAAAAATTGTGGAAAAATCCCTGAAGCCGTGGGCATTTATTAAACCCTCAGTTTTTTAGCAGTGACTGAGCTGAGGGAGAGCAGAGGTGGTGCTTCGCGGGGAAAGTACGGCGACCCGTGAATCGCCTTCCGCTTTGCGGCAGGGTTTACTCTGCGCCTCTCCTGCCGCGGGGAGCCCGCGGGCTGTGAGGCAGAGCTGGGGCTGCCCGGCCGAGGAAAGTGTCCGCGCAGCGGGTCCGTCCTGTGCCAAACGAAGGAGAGATCGCTGCCAGGCTCAGGGGCTGCGTGGCCTCGCGCTGCCTTCCCGCGGCGCCGGAGGGACGGGCAGCACGGGGCTGCTTTTTCTAGTCACAGGTACGTGACCCGGCGCATAACAGTCAAAATTAGCGTTTCGTTGATGATCCCCCCCTTTTACGAATTTCCTTTAAAATTTTTACTCTGCCCAGGCAAATTAGTTTTTAAAATCTCTCCTCCCAATTTCCTAGATACCCGGGGATTACTTACGCACCCCACAAAGAGCTATTTACTGTTCTGGGTAATTCAAGGAACGTTCACTTGCTGTGAATTAATATGCAGCGACGTTCCAAGCGCTAGCAATTTACTGATAATTGGAACATTAGCTTACCCTGCAAAAAACATCCAGCCTTACAAGTTAGTTTTCACGAGTCGCATTAATGCGGCAGGAGAGCCAAATTTTCTTGTTTACATGCTAGCAAGGAAAGATGTTGCTCGTTAGCAATTAGAAGGTAAATTTTCCTCCCTGTCACTGTCTCGCCGCCCTTCCCGTGCGGCCGTGGGGGTGCTGCGGGGAGAAGCCCCTCTCTGTTTCCAAGGCGGGCAGAGGGGAGCCCTTGCGGTGGCGGCCCCGGCCTCTCGTGGGGTGCAGCTGCAGGCTCTCCCCGGGTGGCCGTGGGGCGCAGGCGCTGCAGCGTCTGTCCCCAGGGCTGCTTCTCCAGAGTCGCGGATGCCGAGATGCAGGGGGTGGCCTGAGCGCCGCCACCGGCTGCAGCGAGCGGTGGGCAGACCGTGACCGTGACTTCTAAGCGGTTCGCCCAGAGATGCATTGCAGCGGCTGGAGAAGAGTTAGGTGGGTGAAGGGGTTTCGCACAAGCGCGTGGAGGAGCAGGGCGGGAGGAAACCTCTCCAGCAGCAGGAGGAATTCTGAAAAATAAAAACATAACCTGCACGCCCGTCGGAGGTACTCCCCGTAAGCTGTTTGTAAACCAAAGGATCATTGCTGAGAGCTTTGCTTCTGGTTTGCTTACAGGAGTCAGTTGGGACGTCCGTAAGACTGATACCTAATGAATTGCGTGATACGTCGCTCAGCTGGTGATTGATAGTTAAATCTAATAACGGCGTCGGTCCCATCAGCAGACACGTTTCAATTTCAATTTGTCGGATGCACTCTGACCGTGGACAAACAGCGGGTGTAATGGAGACCTATCTTTGAAACTAATAGAAACTGATATATAGAAAATGAAATCTGTTTTCTCTGCCTGTGTTGTCTGCTCGCTTTCCTAATTTGGTTCCACTTACAAGGGTTGCTTAAGATGCTAACGCTTCACCAGGGGTTTCCCAGATAATGAAACCGACTTTGTTAGGGACTGCAAGACAGGGAAAGAGACAATAACTTGCATTTGTTTGACACAATTTTGAGTCCCCAGCGGGAGCACTTTAAATCTGTGCAGTCCAGGGAGAGGGGTACCGTGCCTTTCGGGAGCGTTGTTCTTCCCTGAGCTTTCCATCTGGTGTATAACCTCTTGCCCAGGCATGACACGGATCCCGGCTGAAAGTTAAGGCCAACTGTTCTGGGGTCAGTTAAAATACCGGGGTGTCTTTGGCAGCTGAATTTGGGCAGCTCTTCGCCGTCCAGCCTTTGTGCGCGGCTGTTTCTGTCTCAGCAGGCCACTTGGGTGCGATGCCACGGCGAGTGTCGCTGGCTGCCGTGTTCCCTTGGTGGGTGGCGGGTGCCCGTCGCTGCTGGTTGTCAGAAGTCATTATTTTTAGGATGTTTTTCAACAACCAGGAGAGCGTGCTCCTTGCTTCCGTGCCGTGCAGCAGCTGACCCTTGTGCCGGAGCCTTCCTCTGAACCGGCAGTGCCAGCGGTGGTTGGAGACCCCTCGGCTGTGCCGCCCTTGCACGCCTTTCTGCTGGCCGCCTGCCCATGGTGTACGTGTGCCGGAGGCCCCGTGGGGCTGCGTCCACCCCAGCGTGTCCGCAGGGGCTCTTTGCTGCCCCTGGGCCAGGGCTGGGTCTCCCTCCCCAGCAAACGCCCGCACGGTGCTTGGTGGTGTCGGTGGTACAAGGCTGTGCCCCTCGCACGACCGGCACAGGCGAGCAGCGAGGGTCCTCGGAGCAGCAGGTCGCTTACTGCAACTTCTGGTTCTCTCAAACCAGTTTTTCCCTCATTGCATTCGCTATAGAACTGAAAACCTTCATGATACAAATATTCATGCTTTGCTTTTAACCTCTGAAAGTGTGTTTACAGCAACGATTGGGTAAACAACCTGGAAATAAATAATGGCAAATATGGGACTGGTAGTGCTAGCACGAAAATTAACACGCAAAATTAAATACTTCTAAAGAATTTCATTTCACTGGGGAATTCGGTGCTTATGAAAGCTGGCGAGCTGACGGCCCAGAGAGCTGAAATCTTCTGGCCGTTGCGAGATGGGTGTGCGTGATAATGCTGCAAGCGCCCTCCGCCTCGCCTGCTGCGTGGACGCGTTTGCCCTGCTGGCAGAGCGTGGCGGAGGGTGGTGAATTCTTCTGCCGTTGCCCTTCCAGCCATTTCCTTCTCCTTGCAGGAACCAGTCTGCCAGGGCCCAGCCTGGGACAATCGTTCAACTTCACATAGGTCTCTGGGTGGAAATAGCTTCCAGTCACTAGCACCAACCTGGGGACAATCTAAACCCGCAGTCTAGAGGAGGAATCCTTCACAGCCAATTAGCAGTCTCTTGAGCTATCGAGGCCCTTCAGCCTCCCGCATACCTGCTCACAGAGGCCGCAGAGCTCAGGGGGCCCCGTGAAGAGGTCCCCTCCATCCCCCCCGTCCCCTCCGGCTCTGTGCAGCCGCTCGTGGCCCCGTGTCTGCGCCCCGCGGCGCGGCGGTGCTGTCGGGCCTCGTGGTGACGCGGGCTCTGCTGCGCCCTTGGTGGCTGCCCTCCCGGCCGGCGTCTCCACAGACGTGTGCAGCAGAGGGGTCTTAGCCTCGGCCGCGGGGAAACGGCACGGGCTTGCGGAAAGTCGACGCAGAGCTGAAATTAGGATTGATGTCTTCCTCGCACCCAGCGTGGTCCTTATTCCCTGAGACTGTGCGTTCTTAAAGGGTGATTAATATGATGTTTGGGAGAGGACATTAAGCGAGACATCCTATTTACAAAAAGCTTCCTAGTGGCCTATTCAAGAGAGCAGGGATCCGCAGAGACCGTGGTGTGTGTTGTTGGTAATGCAAAGGGACACCGTTATTTGTATTGCATTGCTGAACTCCATCAAGTCTTCTATTCACCTTGTTCACAGGACAAATGCTGTTTCATGTGAAGCCATCCGCTAATCAGCACCCATCAGCACATCGCTATTTCATTTTTCATGCCTGAAAGGAAACACGCCACTGCTGAATCCTAACGAAACGCTGCTCATGGCGCCACTGACTCAGCACGGACCGGCCTCTCGGCGAGCGGCAGCACCCCGGGTTTGCACCGGCAGCAGCCCCCTGGGCTGGGGAGGACAGGTACGCCCAGAGACGGGGCCGTTTGCAGGAGCTCGTCTTGCTGGGGCTTTCCCAGCACGTCCCCTCGACCGCTCGTTGTTAGAGGTGCTTGTGGGTGATGGGGTCCCTGTCGCTGCCTCTGTGGCTGCCGGCCTCTCCTGGAGCCCCGGCTGCCCCGCTGCTCGCCGTCACGCTGCCCACGGCGGTCCTGGCCGCGGAGCCATCGCTCCAGGGCCGGGGGCCGGCTCGCGCATCCCCCCTTGGGTCTCCTGTCCCGTGGCAAAGCTCTGAGCGCCGCCCGCTTCCCTCTTCCTCTGCATGAAGATTAATGTCTGAGCGGCACTTGTCCTATAAATCTCTCTCGGAGGCTTTCCTCAGAACAAATAGTTAGCAGGAGAACGAGGCATCTATTTGAAAAGGACAGGGTTTCCATTCTATTTGTTAAGCCGGTAACCGCTCTTTCTTGAAATGTCAGATTGACTCTTCATCTTCCGCGGGATGCACTTAGGAGCGCGTTACGGCGGAGCGTGTTGCCGCCTATATTTATTTGCAAGGAGAAAGAGTCATTGAGATTAATTGCACAATCGAATATGCAATATGGTAAACAGTTATTTGGAAATGATTGTTTGTGTTTAATTATGACATACAGGATAAGTTTAACAGTCATAAATTTTTCATGGGATTGTAAATACAAGTGCAAGCGCTGAAATGTATCAGCGAAATACATAAATCAGAGTCTCTCTTGGCAGCGGGCTCCTGTAGCGTAGCGCTCTCCATCCCTGGTTGCTTGCGGGCCCAGCGCCGTTAGCAGCGCGCTACCCTTTCTCGGTACGGCACGTGAAGAGCAGTAAAAGCAGCTCGAGAGTGGCTTAGAAACCAGAAATGACTTGTCGCTGCTTGTTTTGTCCTCTGTAGAACAGCTCCCAATGCAGAGCGGTGCCTCTGATGAGCAGCAAGGGGTTAACTCCCTGTTACGCCTGGGACGCAGTCAGGGAGGAGAAAGGACCCTGGGCTTCACCTCGGCTCCCAGCAAGTTAGGACAACTTTTTGTTGTCGTGGAAGTGGTTCGTCAGCCAGTTTAGCTGGTCTTTCCAGCAGTTGTTCTTTATCAGGTGATTTTTCCCACCTTTTCTCCCTTTATATTCTTTTCTCTCCCCTTTCTTCTCCTTTCCTCTCCCCTCCTTCCCCCAGCACACGCACACGGGTGCGTGTTGTTGCTCTTGGCAATAGGAGAAAATAAAAAATAGATATGGAGGGGGAAAAAGGTTAATAGCAAGAAAAGGTGTGCCAGAAAAAGGAAAAAAAAAAAAAGAGAGAGTGGTAATAAAGAGGAAATGTAATTTAAATGGAAAATTTCCATGGGAAAAGTTGTTGCTGGGAGGAGGAGGAGGAGGTAGAACGCTGTTTTCATCTCGCCTTCCCATCTGAGGGAAGGAGTAGCATTTCCCAGCTGTTTAAAAACTGGCATGATAATGGAAGATGAGTATTCTTCTGTCTCTGTGTTTCTGAAGCTAATCCCTCACGGGACAAAATATGTCACTCAGCTAATTTCATAATGTTTGATTTTGTATTGGGCAAAGAACAAGCTGTTTCCACGCTGTACAGTCGCACGCTGAGGCTTCCGCTGTGCGTAAAGGCAAGCACTTGTTTTTCTGAGCAGCCACCTATGCCACCCAATGATAACACGTTTTTCTTCTCACCATCTGCAAAGCAGGAAAGAATGCTTCCTTTCTGATGAAAACTTTAATTGCAAGATGTCTTTTTGTCCAGAAAGGCGCAGAGCGGACTTGAACAAAAAAAGAAGGGTGTTCTTTTCTGCCGGTCCTCTTGGAGGGTCTCCTGTCGGGGTAGGTTTATGTCGTATGTTGTAAATACATATATTGGGGGAAAAAGAAACGTGGCCCAAGCCAGTTCCGTGTTCAGTTCACTGCGAATGCACAGCGTAGTCAGAAAGCGAGGGTTCAGCCAGTCGGCAAAAGACAGACTTTGTAACGGGATCCAAACCGTTTGCTCGCGTGCTTTCGACAAAAGATGTCCGGTTAGATTTGTATTACTGGCTCCGTTTCAGCGAAAGCGCTCGGAGCTGGGTTTAATTAGACGCTGATAACTGCTGCTGAAAGGCAGCCTGGCTTAGGCGGCTTTCGGCAGTTTTGGGAGCTGGTGTGCGTTGTTGGGTTTTTTCCCTTTGACNTGTATTACTGGCTCCGTTTCAGCGAAAGCGCTCGGAGCTGGGTTTAATTAGACGCTGATAACTGCTGCTGAAAGGCAGCCTGGCTTAGGCGGCTTTCGGCAGTCTTGGGAGCTGGTGTGCGTTGTTGGGGTTTTTCCCTTTGATGGTTAACTATCCCGAGTCATATAATTTTGTACGTAATGATCCCTGTTTGCTGCACGTGCTAGAAGAATTAAGAAGTGCTGGCTGCGAAGTGCTCTTCGTGCCGCGGCGGGGACGGCCCCCAGCTGAGGTCCAGGTACCGGGGCTGCTCCCGGCGCCCTGCTCCTCAGCCTTTGCCAAGCGGAGTCTCGCCGACGCGTCGGAGCAGACGCTGGGGACCGCTTTGTCTCTTTTTGTCTGTCTTGTATCTCGGACTGCTTCTGTTTAGGTGTGATTGCCGTGCAGCAGACATCCGTTTGGTGTGGAAAACCATTTTCTGAGCAAAGCGAGATATCCCTGTCAGTAACTGTTGGTGGTGCTGGGCTTGTCAGGTGTTACAGTTGAGACGTGTCTTGCAGGAAGGCGAGCAGCTTTATGTACGTTGGTCTTCCTTTTACGTAACAGGTGTGGTATAGCACACTGGCTGATCTTGTCTGAAATTATACTTCTAACCTGTTACGAGAGCTGTCAGCTGGACCGCAGACCTCAAGGACCGACACGCAGGTCAGCAGTATCCGTCTGTGGGATTTCCAGATGATGACCCCTTATAGGGTGTTCTACAGAAAAGAGATCTGCTTGGATTCGGCACGGGGTCAGAGATCGCCAACGAGCTCCCGCAGCGCAGCGGGCAGCCGTGCTCTCCTGCCGGCGTATCGGCTGTGTTACAGAGCGAGACTTCAAGGTGAGACTCGAATCCGCAGGTCTCGTGGCGGCGTTTCAAGGGCACATGAACGCAGCACGGAGGTCAGCATCGTGCAGGTCTTCAAATAGGATGTGCAGAGAGGGCCGGCCTCGAGCTGGCGGACGCATTGAAGCGCTGTCGACCCTGTCATCAAACCTTAAGACGAAATATCTCCCCAGATGAGTTCTGCTTATGATGTTTTCCGACTATTTTAATAGCAATATCGTAGCAAGTTGCGGCTGTGATTTACAGCCGCGGTGGCAGAGGGTATCCTCCACTAATCCGGCAGAACAGTTGCTCTCTGCACGGGAGAGCTGAGGGACTGTGGCACTGGGGACCTTCCCCTGCAGCCGTTTTATTGCCACTTCGGTTCTGGTGCCTGAACTGCGGACGATAAAGGACTCGCTTAACCTCCAGACGCGGAGTCACCCAGACGCATCGCGCGGCGGGAGGAGGGCGGGAGAGAGCGGATAAATTGCACGTGGGTGTTTATGTTTCTGCATGTTGTGGCTCCATTTAGCTGTCAAGTGCCCCATTGTTATTCTCAAAAGCATATGTATTCACTCCTTTATTCTTTGATTAACGAGATGTAAGAGGGAGTCTGTGGCCGTCGGGATGCAATGAATCCGTCCCGGGGAAAGCTGATTCGCTAAAGAAGAAATCGTACGTGCGAAGGAGCAGCGTGGGGATGGGAGTGCTGAGCCGGAGGTGCGACTGTCTGAAAGGCTTTCCTAGGCTCTGCCTTCAGCTTCATCCTTGCTGGTTTTCACTTCTCGGCCCTCTCGCAGTGTCCTGGTTGAAGGACACCTTTGAAATAAGGGATGAGCCGTAACGAGAAAAGAGAAGCAAATTAATCAAAGATGACACTAGAAATGACGTGAAACATAATTTCTTTGGCATAGTGTATGTGTGTGTGTACATAGACGCATATACGTGAGCTGTCGTGGCTCGTCGCTTGTAACGCTCGTGAAGGACTACACAAGTACGAAAACTAAGAACCCCTAAACAGAGGGGCGGAGGGACCTTCGTGAGGGCTCCGGAGTCAGATTCGGAAGTCATGGCGCTCTCGCTGTTTTCCTTTGTGATTTCAGGTGAAGCCTTGAGCATCGCAGGCGGCGGCAGGTCCTCGCCAAGCAGCAAAGCCTTCTCCCCGAGGAGCAGACGGGTAACGGTGAGACACACCGGCGGTGGCCTTGGGGAGAGAGGGACAAGGGGGGGAAAGTACGTGTTACCGTTGGGGTTTTGTCCGAGAGAGGCGGTGCTGCTGGCGCCGACTGAAGATCAGTCCCTGGCTCTACAGCACGCGGGCAATTAAGTTTTACGCAGCACCTCGCGCTTCGTAGTAATTCATGGTCACCCTGCGGTGTGCAGGAGTCCGGCGGTCGACTGCCATGCCCGAGGCTCCCTGCTCGCTGGCAGAGGAAGGACGTTTACGTTTCCCTGGCGAAGCACCTGGCAAACGTCGTGTTCTGAAGAAGGTTCGTGGCTCCCGTTGGGCAGCGGGCGGCGACGGGCAGTGGCGGGGTTTCCCCCGCTCAGCTGTAGTTAGGCTGTTGCACAGGGGACAGTGCGGCGGCGCCTGCGGACGCCCCGGTCTGTCCCTGCAGCAGCGCCCTGCAGGTCTGTCCGTCCCGCATCGAGGACGGGCGCTGGCTGCCTGGGGACACGGCCTGCAGCAATTTCCCCTCGGGGTGTCTCAGCCACGCAGGGTTGTAGCGATGCTGTGTGGCCGCACGCTTGCTCTGCCAGATTTCTCTGAACAAACGCTACGTTACGTGTCACAAACAAGATTACTGAATATTTTTTTAACTAAAAGCATGCGATATATAGGTTTTAAGTTGTTTAATGAAGCATGACAATTGAATGGTAATAGCTGTTCTTTGAAAGTCCTGAAAATAGATGGAAATCTGCTAGGATCAATGTATTGTCTACAGGGAACTAATCTGTCTCTGAAAGAAGCTGGTGATTTGTTCTTGTTGTTCTATGACATTAGAAAATACTGCTATTTATGAAGCATATTTATAAAACTTGCTCTCTACTTTCAAAGAGTAGGCTTAAGGGCATTCACTACAACTCACATTTATCAAATAACGCACATGTAGCTGCATTACAAAACCAACTTAAATTAAAAACAGCTTTGGGAAGTAATGTAGTATGTAGGCCGTAAGCGCTGGTGGAAGGAAAATGGACCCGGTTAAAGAATCAAATGTGGCTCTTAAAACCCGGCCTAGTGGTGTTTTAGCCTGTAATACAATTGCGTTCCCATCCGACCTTTCGTTGACGTGATGCTAGTCATGGAGGTGACTGCCAACGTTGTTCTGCCGGTGACTTTGCAGAATTTTGTCCGCTTATGAGCGAACAGCAACGCATGAGTACCTAAGCAAGAATGTGTATTTTTTTTATAAGCATTCAGACTAGGTCTGTGTCATCAAAGGAAATCAATGTTCGGGTCACAAGGTGGGACAGGACAGTGGGAACCTTAAATCCCACGGGAAATAAAAAATGAAAGTAACGGTGACTGTTGGGATGTACGTCAGGAGCTTTCTGCAGTCAGAGGTGATGTGTCTTAAAAACCACCCGCCCTTGTCCCGTGTTACCAAAATCCATTCCGAGCTTTTACACGCGCAGTCGATCTCTACGAAGAGAAGACGAAGGTGTTGCAGTGGGGTAGGGCAAGCTCAACAAGCCAGCGCCTCTCAGTGCGAGCCTACGACATGTCAGAACTGGCCAAATAGTTCTGTGCAAGTTATTAAAAATGAGGAAATTGTATACGGTGTAAAGTTTGATCTTGATTGATTGTGTATGCTTAGAGCTAAGTCAGGTCAATCCGAGCCACTGCGTTAAAAAAGCAGTGACCTGACAAGAATTGCACAGATCGCTAACATGCTCAAAACTATTTTCGCTACTTTGCTAAAATAAATACCTCAGTCCTGCCGAAACGCATTAAAGGCAAAATGAGTCGCCACTAAGGCAAACGGAACAAAGAGCCCCTTGCAGGAGGTGAACGATGCTCTTGGCGCAGCGCCGGGCTGCTGCCCGCGAGGGGCAGGGGCGCCGGGTGAGCTCTGCAGGCCCCGCTCCTTCGAGGCAGGCGAGCGTGCCTGTCAGCAACGCAGGCCGCGCGTGCAGCTGCTGGCACGGGGCCGCTGTGGGGACCAGACGTGCGAGGGTGGGCGCGAAAGGGCCGTGGGGTGAGGCCCATCCGCAAGGATGGGGCAGCGGCGCCAGCCTGGGACTGGCTAAGCTGGGAACACTGGGCAGGCTGACGATGAAAAACGTCGTCGTCCACGCGCCCGGCTCCTGGATGCTTTTCCTCAGGGGTTATCGCAGCGTGGGAGATGTCACAGAAGAGCTCTTTCTCAGACGGGATACTAATGGGAACACCCAGCTCCCACGGCAGTTCAGTCTCTGTGTCGGTTGCCCTTGCCCCCTTCCATTCCTTTAAAATCTTTCTGTGGGTGATATTTGGGGAATTTTCCCCCCAGTTCCTGTGCTGGGCGTTTACCCCAATGGCAGCGAATGGCTGTGGTGACAGAACTGTTGAGCTTTCTGCTTCCCCGGTCGATTTGCTGGTTTGCTGGCTTTTTTTCTTTTACTCGGTTTGGGCATCTGTGGCAAAATAATCCCCTGCTTAAAGTTTGTTGAACTTGCATCAGCTGCAACGCCTGTGGGAGAATCACAGCTGCTCGCATACGCAGATGTAAACCAGAATACAAGTGTCGAGAAGAGGCGATGGGATCTTCATTCACTCGCACAGGGGCCGGGGTCCGTCGTGTCTGCCTGACCCCGCCGCGTACGTACGCGTGCCTGACGGGAAGGCCGCTCAGAGCATCGTTCCTTGGTTCAGCACCAGGAGCCGAGCCGAGCAGGCAGGTGGACGCAGCCGTCGCCGGGCAGGAGCCAACAGTGCTGTGGTGGGTGGAGGATTGCGCCCGTCCCTCACAGACGAGGCCTGTGCCAGGCTGGCCCTTGCGGTGCTGAGCACGGCTCTCCAGCCCGTGGCCGCTCCAGCAGCGAGTGGGGCGTGGGAAGGATGGATCCGATGGCCGGGGTGTTCGTCCAGCAGCTTCCCAGACGCTGCGAGGGCTGGCAGCTGCAGAGCAGGGAGGATCCTCGTGAGATGGAATGGCTTCGGATGGCCTTCATCCCGCAGCGCACGGGGAAGAAAACCTGACATGCAGGAATTAGCCCGGGGGTGTGCCTGCGATGAGGCTGAGCCTGAACGGCTATAAACACCTGCAAGTGCTCAGGAAAAGGCAAGGATGTGAAGCTCCCTGAATGTCTCTAGCAAGCAAAGCAGTTTGAAAAGTCCTTTTTTCTTCTTTCACGTTCTTTCCCCGTACCAAATCAAGGAGAATTGAGAATGAATCCCCAAACCCCTCACCTCTGCTTGGCGAATGTGCTATCTTCGGGTCTGAAAAGTTCAGCTAGTGCCGTTTCTGAGCTGGCTGCAAACATAACTAAAAGCTGTAAAGATTGAAATATAAAGTTAAATTGCAGATGAGGAACAATGTTTTTCTTTTAGTAATTTTCCAGAGGAGACGCGTTTATGTTGTATTTCTCACTGTGTAATGTGCCTTCTCCTTGCAGCCTCGAGCAGCGTGTGGCCCCGCAGCCGGAGGCCGCTCCGCGGCGCGGGCAGCAGCTCCCGTCCCGCCCAGGGCCTCACCTGGCCGCCCCAGCGAGTGTTTTATCTCCTTGCGTCCTGGCTCGCGGCCACAGCCCCCGTGCCTGGAAGGCACCGAGGACCACAGGACCAGCTCTCGGCTGGTGTCGGGGCTGGTTCCAGGTGGGACACCGTGCCCATGCTGCACAGCCTAAACGCGGGGCCGTGCTCCGTGCCCCCAGCCAACGCGGCATGGCCTGGCGGCGGTCATCAGCCATCGGCGCTGGGAACGGCGGAGCCTGGTGGCCTGACCCAGCAGGGATGGGGGAGAGCTGAACCCGCTGCTCGGCCATCTGGGCACGGTGCTGGCGTGTGTTCCCCCTGGGTGACCTTGAGCAAATCACGTAATGCCTCTTTGGTTTAGCTCCCGGGCTCTACAAGTGGGAGTAACCGTTCCGCTCTCCAGCTGCCTGCGTTTTGGCTGTGGCCCCCGGGCCGTGGCCCCCCAGCGCGCTGCCAGGCACTCGGGGGTTGCTAATGCTCAACGGCAGCAGCCCCCTACCCCTCAGTTCTTCGTCTTAAACGTCTCTCGATCTCGCCACAATGCCGAAAGCCCAAAACACCGGGGCACAAAACCCCACGAAAAGTGTTTATTTAGTAGCTACGCTTGGAGGGGGCAGGGCTGAGCACTAACACAATCGCAACGCGGACGGTGCGAGGAGTCGAGACCACTGAAAGGGGCAGCTACAGCTGCTGTGGGCGAGAACAATAGTTCCCGGAGCTTACTAAAGCCAGCGGGATGTAATCAGTGGTTGGTTTGGGTTTCTTAATGAGGAAGCAGAACTGTATAGAACAGGCTGCAGATATAGCTAGTGCATTGTGTGTTGAGTTGCATGAAACTGTTAACGGTCTTTTTTTCCTCTGGCAAGAACCCCAGTACAAATTATACAGGGACTAAGCAGGGGAAGAGCTTTTAGTTCTCGTCTGTTGGAGTTTAAACCACCCTGAGACCATGGCGAGAGTCCAGCGTGCGGTGTGACGCAGAGGGAGCTCGAGCACGCCGGTTCGGCCGTTAGGCCGGCGGGCTGGAACGCGTCCTTGAGGTGTGTTTTGCCAGAAACCCACTGCTCGTCTGCCGGGGACGAGGGAGGGGACGAGCCTCTGGCCTAGGGTGAGGGGGACCTGGTGGCACCGGGGTCTCGCCCCCGAGACAACCCTTCCTGCTGCTGCGGCGAGGATCAGCTCCTCAAGAGCAACGGTTTCCGGCTAATTTGTCACTGGAAAGAAATGCAGAGCCAAGGTGTCAGTTTATAGTTTCTGCCGAAAAGTTAGAAGTGAAAAAAGTTATATGTAATGGTTTCCACTGATGTCTTGCAACCAGAGAAGCCGGAGGGGCTGGCCGGTGCGGGGCCGCAGGACTGCTGCTGCGCTCGCCGTGGGGCTCTGCGGGAGGTGCCGCGCAAGGCGACTGTTCTGCAGGTCCACGTGGGGTCACAAGCAGAGCACCAAGAGCTACCAACACCTAGAAAAATAACGTGATATCTTGGGCTGCCTAAACTTTGTCCAAAAGGACATCCTGTAATGAATGTTAATTTAAACAAGCTCAAAACAAAATTTAAAGCGTTAGAAAGAACGCGTGCGATCCCGGACTTGGATAGCCAGATGCCACAATCCGATAATTTAATGTAGCCTTAATTGGGTTGCGGTGTTGGGTTTTTTTATAAAGCAATCTGTCCCTTGCCGTTCAGAAGCCTCCTTCGCACAAACTGTGTCACGGTTGCGGTGAGCCAAACGCGCAGCTGCCGGTCGGCGTGTCGCTCGAGGGATGTGAACAAAGTTTTCTGAGTGCAGCAACCAAAGCCCCTGACTGTAAATGGGTCAAAATGAGCAGAACGCAAATTACTTCAAACAGTGCTTAGGAACAGGTGTATCCCTACAGCTGAGGGAGGGGTCGGCGCCTGGTGGGATTTTCTGCGTGCCCAGAGCTCCGCGGCTGAGGCCGTGGCGGGCGACGAAAAGGAGCCTTCTCTCCACACCTAGAAGCCCACCTGCAATTTGTTAACTTCTGGAACTGCCCAGGAGTGAAAAAGCCACAAGCTAAAGCTCGTAAGAAAAATGGTCAACTATCTGTAATTGTCAGTGCTAGCCAAAAAAGCAGAAATGGCTCTTTGTATAGAGCTGGACGGGGCCAGCAGCAATAAATCACTGCTGCAGCCTGGCGCTGGGTTGTGGGGACCTGCCACCAAGAGCAAATGACAGAGTGGCTTTGCGAAAGGAAGGACACGGAACGCGAGGAGGGGGCGGGGAGCGATGCTCCGAGGGTCAGAGCATCCCCCCCGGGCGGCGTTGCGTGGGGAGGGGAGGGGAGGGGGGCAGCCCCCCGGCAGGGGACCCCATGGCCCCCGCAGGCGGGAGAGGCTGCACTTGGGGCTACGCTGGGTTTGCACGCCGTGGCTGGAAAGCAGCTTTAGGAACGGGAGGGCTGAAAACTTTCTTTGTTGCCGGATCTGAAATAGTTTTGGTGCTCCTGTGGCTGGCGGGGGCGGGGGCTGTTCGTCGGCTTTGGTACCCTTGATTTGGATTAGGTTAAGGCGAGGGTTTGGGCTGGAAGTGAGTTTTGCAAAAGAAAGGCTAAAGAGCCTGAGCAACTTCTGCTTTTCAAAGCACCGTAGACAGTCTTGTCCTTGTCTGGAAGTGGTGAAGTGTGTTAGCTCAGGGAGCGTGCGAGGGCCCGCAGAGCGTGGGGGAATTTATGCGGTGCCCCTGGAGGCGAACTGAACCGACGTTTGCGTGGGTACCCTATAAACTCCCCAACGAAAGGCGGAGAGCGGTGGCTCAGGGATGACGCACGACTTACACTTTGAAATGGCATACACCCACAGTTCCCCACTCATTTCCGACTGGTTTCCGCATCGGATCATCACTGCAATCCAATTTGATGTAACAAGCAATAAACATGATGTAT
>VZSC01003566.1:534476-551174 GCA_013398225.1 Steatornis caripensis | reverse complement strand
ACAGATCTCCCAAATCTCAAGCCTGGCTTCTTGGCGATAACGGTCCGCTTTGGCAGCGCGGCTGTTTGGTGTCTTGCGTGGGAGAGGAATGTGGGCCCCCAGCAAAGCCTTGGTCACACACAGATCATCTAGCTGTTGTATTCAAGCCCTCGTACCCCTTGAAGTATCGGTCAGCAATCTTGGAAACTTCTGAAGCCAATGGTTTGGTTTAGGGATGCTTCTTTGCTAGCACTGCTTGTGGTGTAAGTAAGTCTTGTGTTTTCACCTTTGAGTTCTCTTCTGGAGCAAGCTTGGCACTCCTCTTCATCTGAAACTGCTCCAGCTCTCTTCCAAATTGGGGGTGGAATATTGCTGCTGAACCACCAGTCCTTCAGCTGTCTTGACATGCCTCAACGTTCAGGAGAGACATTTCCTAATTCACGTTGGAAAAGTTCCTGCCAAACAAAAGCTGCAGGATACCTCAAAGCTTGCACTGACGCACCTTCCCTGCTGTTGGCTTTGTGCAACATGCTTGCTTGTGTGGTCTGGCGATAAGGTGAGCTAGGTGGAGGAAAGATGGAGGAAGAGGAGCATGGCTGGTAGAAGCTGGTTCTCATGAACAGCGCAAAAGCTGCATGGGGAGTTTGCTTGGCAGGTGCTGATGTAACTAGTACATGGTGGTCTGCGTGCTGATCCCTGAGAGAAGAGCCTTGGGCACAGGCCTGGTACTGCCAGCAGCCTTCAGATACCTTCTGCTGACCGCAGCCTTGCGCCTGCGTGCGAAGGCGGTGGGGCCCTGCGTGAGAGATGGGCTTCTGCCTGGAAGACCCATGCCCGGCTGCAGCAAGCATCCAGGCCCACCTCCTTCCCCGCTGCTGGAAACCGAGCTGTCGGCTTCTGAAGAGCGAGGCATATCTGATCTGGAGAGGATCCCAAGCCTCTTGCAGGGCGTGCACGTGGAGCTTGAAACCGTTCGCTTCCTCTCTGGACTTTCTGTGCAGCTCTTCAAACAAATAGTCTTTGCCCAGTTAATAATTGATGAAGAAAATAGCTGTATTAGTTGCACGGTGCTATTGGTATGACAAACAACCGGGAAGCTGTGCTGAAAGTAGGTCTTCGCTCCCAGTACTTGTGTACTTCCCTGTCCTTCTAGTGCACTGGTTCTGGGAAGCCAGCACCGTTTTTCTCCTGTGAGTTTATTATGCATAATAAATGCTCTATCACTCGATATTTTGCTGTTTGAAACTTACCCCGAGCTAGGTCACACAGGGGATAGAGAAGAGCAGAACAGGCAGCATCTGAAGTTTACTTTCTGTAATAGCGAGAGAGAGAGTGCGCATGCGCATGCAAGAGCCCCCAGGAATGCAGGGATTTGCCTGATCTGATACCATTATCATTCATTGTGGTTTGGGTATACGCAGCAGCTAGTCTGGAGGGACTTCTCCTTCCCTGGATTTACCACGGATGAGCTGTCCATGCCGTTTCTCGTAGGGTTAGCCTCCGTGTCCCCTAGCGGTTTGCCATGGCTGGTAATAGCTTAGCCAAGGCTCGGAAAGGTAAAAAGCCTTTCCAGGCATGATGGTTTTGAGACGCATGTTCCTCTGACTTGTGGGTTCCTCCATGCTCTGGCTCGTTGATTTAGTGCACAGGATTCTCGGAGTGGCCAGGAAGAGAGGGCTGGCTGGTGCGCTGGTGCAGTTGCTCCTGACGTGCCTGCTGTCCCAGAGCAGAGAGAAGCACCCGCAAGGGCCAGGTACCTGTCACCCACGTAAGGTGGCATGGCAGAGTGTGCCTCGGTGCACCTCACAGGTTGCACTTACAGCTCTTACTGTGGCGCAGGGAGACGTCTATGGTGGCTCTTGCTGCTCCTCATGTACTTGTTGTTATAGTCCTGGATGCTTACTGTAGGCTCCTTGTAAGAAGACTGGGTCCATGCCTCTGGATGCAGGCGTTAGCTGTCACAGTTTTTGGCTCTGAAGTCAGGTGACTCTAGCGCGATCCACCTTCAACATGTCTAGCTGTCTCTGGGAATTACAGCCAGTGTATTCGGCTGGCTGTGCCAGTTGCCTCTTGGTAAGGAGTAACGCGATGGCTTTGATCTGCAGAGCTCTAGGTGGCTCAGATGCCACTCCAGCAGCTGCCTCCCTCCTTCCTAATTCCTATGACAGCTGTAGGTGTCCCAGCAACTGCACCAGCTACTCCCTTGCTATGGGCTAGATGTGGCTTTTGTACTGAAACATCTTCAGTTCTGCAGTCAGGGGCTGTAGAAACAGAGGCCGCCTCATTTCCCAAACATCTCTGCAGGTGAGGAGTGCAAAGTCAAATAGGGTTTCTTTCTTCTTGTTGTTTTTAAAGGCAGTTGGGAACTTTAGTATCTAATTTTGGCCGACCTTTGTTTAGCATCACTTGTACACAGGCACGGTGTGCCAGGTTGCAAGTAACAAAAAATGCCATTTAGAAAAAACCCCTGAAATGCACCATGTTCCCAGTCCTGACAGAATTTGCCTCATCAGCATAGTCGTGAAATTGGGAGGCAGAGAGGGAAAGAACTCGGAGACGCAGAGAACAGTAGGAACACGCTTGAATGACTGTTACAAACTGGCTCAAATTTTCGGTCTTTACGGTTCCCGAGCAGGGAGGGCAATGGTCTGCAAGTGGGACTTGGAGCTGCTGTTGCAAATTGCGTAGGGAAGACCGGGCTTGCACAGCAGAGGGGAGGTGGCAGTGGGGCGAGAGGTGATGGTGGCACCATTAGAGATGGGGGAAGAGCTAGAGATCAAGTCCGCACAGCATGGGGATAGTAAGGGTGAGAGAGAAGCTATGCCGGCTTGAGTCTGAAGAGTTCTTTGCTAATGTGTTTGGATGCATGAAGGGTAGTGAGCTGGGTCTCTCCAGTGGGGCTCAGGAGCAGCGGCATTGAGGGGATGGGCTGGATAACGTGGCCTGCTGGATGCTATCTGATGACTGTGCTTGATGATATGAATGAGTAGTAAGATGCAATAATACATGTGAAAACCACAGCATGCCCTTTACACTTGCTAATTGCTGCAATTTGTGTGGCCCGAGTTGGGGAAAGCTAGCACGTGCTTGAGTCTGGAGAAACAGGCTTTGGGGGAAGGTGCAGCGGTCAGTGTATGAGCAAAGAGGCTTCTGGCCGCAGTGGAGGCTGCAGACGTGTCCAGGGGTGGCACTGGCACAAAAGCACAGCCCCAATACCTGCCTGGGACAGGGAGAGGGCCTTGCGCTTGAGGGAGGCTCCTCATGCCCTCCGTAACAGCGGCCGTGGGGAGGCAAACATCAAAACGTGTGGTTTCGTACCCTGCAGAGGGGCCGGGGAGCCAGTTACTGCTGCGGGGAGGTGGTGTGATGAGTGACCAGGAACTCTGGTGACAGGCAAAAGTGTGGTGAGTGAAAACAGGCAAAAAAATTAAGTGAAGAACAGTGCCTTCCTTACCTGGGCCCCCCAGAAGAGGGGTCAGGAGGATCCCATAGCAGAAGCAGTTTGAGGGGTATGAACCAGCCACAAACAGGAGGAAAACAGCAAAACTAGCGTTGGGAAGGAGTTCAGCTGGGAGGAAGGGGTGACGCTCGTCGCAGAGGGTCCCTCTGGGGCTGGGAATGCGGGAGGGATGGCGAGACTGGCTCGGCAGGGATGCGGCAAGCGTCTGCCGGGAACTCACAGAACAGCCCTCGCGCTCGGGGCTGACTTCAGCCCAAAACTTTAGAAGATGATTCTGCCTGGTGATGTAAAATGTCCTTTGTTTGGAGACTCTCTGGCCCCGTTAAGCAACGCCTGTTCCTCACAAAGCCGATGCTTATTCCCTAGAATGCTTCCAGCTAAAAGAAAAAAAATAGTTCCTCTAAGACACCCTAAACCAATACCTGCTGTGACTAAGCCCTGTGGGCAGCTCCGCAGCTGATTTATATCCTCCCCCTCCAAACTGGAGGGGTTAGAGTGGAAACAGACGCGGTGTTAAACATAGCCGAGGGCAGTGAGCAAGGCAACTCTGCAACGAGGTGGGGAGGAAGCGGGGCTGCGGGCGGCCGCTGCCAGGCGTGACGCCGGTTCGGGTTTCCTCGTAGGCAGAACAGAGCTCCTTTTGGCTGGTGCAGCTTTATGGGCTCGCCTGAGTTTATTATACGGCGAATGTTTTGAATTCCACGTCTTAATTTCCAGAGAGACTTTGCTTAACTTTTGCTGGGTTTTTTCCCTCCGGTTTTGATTTTTTTTTTTTTTTTACTACCACTGCCTTAGCCTCTTCTTTTTGACCGGGTTTTGGTCAAAGCTGCCGTTTTCTGAGCAAACAGAGGACCGGAGTTCTCCCTGCCTGGGCTCCAGCTGCAAATTAATCTCTTTTCGTAGTTTCATTTTATGTCCGCCCACTATCCCCACCACATTAACTTAGTCAACACATGGAAGTGAAATTTTTTCCATGCAGGATCCTGCGGGTTGTAAGGCTGTGTGGAGCACGTGACTGCCAGCTCCAGAGTTTTCTTGCACCTCTGGGTGGAAGGAAGTTTTCTCATCCCCCACACATGTGAGCAGTCGTCGGTGTGATGTGAAAAGTTTTAACAACTGGAGTCAGTGGAAACATTTCAGGGTTCAGCATTTCCCTGTGTGTTTAAAGTCCTACGACACCGGCCAGGCGGAGGCAAAGCCATAGGTATGGTATGTTTGTGGTACCTCCGGTGCTACCAGACCACCGGTTGGACGTTTTTCAGTGGAGTCACTCTGTCTCTCTGGGATTTATCTCCCTCCAGGAGGGGACAGAATTTGCAAGCGATGACCATGCTGACAAAGACGGACGGAGTCTGCTTGGCCGGTGTAGCAGATGCACTTTGTACTTGTACACGATGCCTTTCACAAGTGGGCCTGGGAGGACCTTACAGGTATTTTGGGCACTTGGCAAATATAACTGTACCCATTCCACAGGTTTTAAAATCCCGTTAGATATACAACCACCAAGTGAAGCGGATTGTCGGGCAGTGGCACAGTATCAGAGAAAGCACTGCAAAAATAATTTAGGACTCCTGATACTTTTTCTCCTGTCTTAGTCTCCAGGCAACAGCAAATATTTCTCCTGAAAACTCTGGATGAGCAGATGCCAATGTTGATTCACAGGAAAAGGATGTAGCCACGCAAGCCATAGAAATGTTGTTTGGGATGGTAGCCATGGCCCTAAGGAGACATTAAGCAATATGGAACAAACGCCAATGAAGTTATTTCTTGAAGCTCTTGCTGTGTTTGCTATAAAGGAATTTCTTGAGCACTCTTATGTGGCAGCCGTTGTGATTTACCTTGACTACGGCAACATGGGGAGAATATACTGTGTTTCACAGTTCCAGAGATGCTGTGAAGGCTTTTGGGCACTAGCAAAGTCCTGGTTTACTAAGAGGTTGCAATCACAAGAAATGAGAAAAGGTTTTGTTCAAGGCCAACATCACAGCGTAAAAGGTGCACTTTTGCTTGGAGAAGGGATGGCACTGAAAATGTGCAAAGAGGCTCCCTGCTTATTTTCTCTCAGCCTCAGGTCTTGTGTTCTCTGTTTACAAGCAAACTTATTTCCGTCATGATTAGACTTACAAATTTATCATGGGATCAAAAAGCTGCGAACAAATCTAATTCACTCCTTCTTCAGGGTGCCCAGCCAAAAGAGCTAGGGAGCTGCAGAAAATAATTTTCCTCTAAATTTAGGTAATGTGGCTTTGGATTCATAGACTGAATCTGCTGACCAAGGTATTTTCCTTCTTCTGGTGCTTTTCTGACCAGAAAAACACTTTCAATGCGGATGAAAACAGAACAGGAGACGTTTTCGAAACATTTGAAAGCTTATTTCAAAAGCGAGGAGTTTGTAGGAACGTGAGGGCAGGCAGCTGGTGCAGGCCAGCGGTCTCACGATGGAGGCCGGAGGCAGGCGGCCCGTGGGGTTATCAGTGTGTTATCCAGGTTGGCAGGGACCTCGAGTGAGTCATCCAGACCTGCACTCTTAACTATGACAGGACTGATCTCATTATCCCCAAACCACCTCTCGGGCATAGAGAGTTGTCTAGCAATAGCCTTGAACGTCTCCAGCACTTACGTGTCCATGGCATTCCCTTGTCAGGGAGTTTCAACACTCAGACTATTTTAACCTCTCTATGCGTAGCCTAATACTTAACTTGAATGTCGCCTACAGAGGCTTGTGGCCATTAACTTTGTGTCCCATCCCCTTTGGTTAACGAGACTGGAGACCAGCTTCAGGTTAAGTCCCTGCAGAGTGCACGCATGGTCTCACCTTTCAGCTNAGGGAGTTTCAACACTCAGACTATTTTAACCTCTCTATGCGTAGCCTAATACTTAACTTGAATGTCGCCTACAGAGGCTTGTGGCCATTAACTTTGTGTCCCATCCCCTTTGGTTAACGAGACTGGAGACCAGCTTCAGGTTAAGTCCCTGCAGAGTGGCACGCATGGTCTCACCTTTCAGCTTGCCTGCGCTCTTCCCCAGCCTGTTCCCTGGCGATCTGCTTTTCCAAACCTTTTCACTTCTCTCTTCCCATGCCTGCTTAAAAATAGGATGTCCTGAACCTACCCTGGATTTTCATTTTCAGCCTGGTTCTGCTCTCACTGATGCTGTCCTGCCTCTGGTTCTTGCAGAGCTGTAATCAACCTTCCTGGCCAAATCTGTGAAGAGGACAAGAGAAAAGCACTGTATCAAATTATATTGGTTCTGTTAGGAATACAATGGGTTATAGACTTTGACTTCTTGCCACAGCGTTGTGCTNCCTGGATTTTCATTTTCAGCCTGGTTCTGCTCTCACTGATGCTGTCCTGCCTCTGGTTCTTGCAGAGCTGTAATCAACCTTCCTGGCCAAATCTGTGAAGAGGACAAGAGAAAAGCACTGTATCAAATTATATTGGTTCTGTTAGGAATACAATGGGTTATAGACTTTGACTTCTTGCTACAGCGTTGTGCTGCCAGCCGGGGCCCTGGGCCGTTACTGTAGGACGCGTCCTGGCTCCCCTCACACAGCCTGACGATGGCGGGTTCTTGGGACTTTATCCCCACTGGATTGCATGTATGAATATGCATGCGTGCATAATATCTAGCTCTGATATTAGCACTGTGCTCTACAGCACGCAGGACCCTTAGGTGGTCGCCCCGCTGCGAGGCCTCGGGGCCGCTGCCAGTGCGCTCAGAGGGAGCCATGCTCCTGCCCCTTGGTTTTCCTTCCTGAAGGAAAAAGACACTCATCGCTGTCCCCAGGGAACGTAAGCTTGGAAACGTGAGTTTATTTGTTTCCACTTATCAGTATCTTGGTTTACATAAATTACAGCGCTTAAAGGTGGTCATAAAATTATCCGCCCTTAAAAAAAATCCAGCTGTAGAGTTTGGCCTCCCTGATCAGCTCATTTCTGATGGGCAAACATGGAGTGGGGAAAGAAACGGTCCCTTCTTGTTCGTCACAAATGTTCGTCTCCCTTTTGTATCAGCAGCCAGCTTGCCTGACTTCCTAGTGTTGGTCAGTATAGACGAGTAACGCAAGTCTTTCACTGCGTGCTGCTTCACTGTTCTGAATAACTCTGTCAAGTTATTTGAATCAACTAAATCATCCAGCGTCCCTCACCAGCGGCCACTACGTCACTCGTATTTTAGAGTCAAGTTCTGCCCTGAAAAGGAAGCTCTGTGAAAAAGCAGTGATGATCCTCTTTCAGGGATGTTGGATCACCTCTGGGTATACTGCAAGTAAAATATTTTCTCTAACATCTGTCTCATCTGGAAGCTGAAAGGCAGGCTGGCTGGTTTTATGAATCGCTCTTGACCTGTGTTAGGCTTTCAGCAACGAGAATCTGGTTTCCAGTTGTGGTAAAGAAAGAGGACAGATTGCATACCTAATGTATCCAAGGAAAAAAAAGCAATAACGTCTCATTTTATTTGCTAAAACCAGAAACGATGAATCTAAATACCCATAAGGAGTAGATGAGCTGGACAACCAGCAATATCAGATAGACACTTTTCCAGCAATGGTACCTGCACTTTATTTCCGTCAGCAAGTTGGACGGGACGGTACAGATTCTTCGGTCCTTCTTACTCCTGACTCCAAGAGGGAGGGGTAGCCTGTAACGCTGTTTCCTATCATGTCACTGGTTTATTGTCCATAAAAACACTTTGTTCTTTGGGTCATGCTATTTATTTCCTCCAACAATCTTTGTAAGAGGCCTCATCAAAATTGGTGTAAAAAAGACGGTTGACTCACAGCATGCTTATTGGGTCACCTTTATCTGCTCTTCCACTATTTTTTTCTTATTCATTGTACGACTGCGTCATCACAAGCAACACGATTAGCAAGCAAAACCGCTTGGCCTGATAAGCCCATAGCTGTGTGTCCCACAAGCAATTAAGCCTTGTGCACCCCAGAAAAACAGATGGAGGAGGGTGTGAGGTGTAGGTTGGTGAAGTCAGAGAGCGTGAGACGGCGTTTTTGGTTCGGTTCAGATACAAAGCGCACTGGATGCTTTCTCTGTAGCGCCAGGGGCAATGGGGAACACAAGATGGGCTTCAAAAGGTGCGACAGGCAGCAACCTGTCTGGAGTGGGTTTGAGCTGTGGAGCGGGCAGTGCCGCTGCGGGAGGAAGAGGGCTGGCGGGGCCGGCCCTTGGCGGGAGGCCGCTGGCTTCATGCGGGAGAGAAAAGGCTCGTTGCCCCACGGCGCTTGTCCCTGGCTCTGGCAGAGGGGAGCGGGAGCCCGCTGTGGCCACGCTGCCACCGAGGGGGCTCTGGAAGTGGAGGTGGTGGGAGGCAGCTGGGGCAGAGCGAACGCTGCCCGTTCGCTGAGGGCAGCCTAAGCAGCGCGCTGCAGGAGCCGGCCGCCAGCAAAGGAAGATCAGACGCTCTCTTGGCTTCTTAGTTGTGCTTCCTCCTGCTGCCTGCAGCCCTGCTCTCCACCCACCGTGCTTAGCACCCGCGCCCTGAGCCGAGAGCTGCAGCACGCTGCTCACTGTCTGGGGGCACCTCTGCCTGCGCCTTCCTCCGAGGAGACACGGAGCAGCAAGACATGCGCTGTCTCTCCCTCGGGCTAGACCAGAAGATTTACTTTTCCCCCAGCGTGTAGACAAGTCGCTTGTCTCCTGGCTCAGTAGGTCACCAGCTCTACTGAAAGTCAGAGACCAGCAGGACCGTGTCAGGAGACAAGCTGGAAGCCCACCAAGCTCCTCCAGCCTGCTGAAATTAGGAGCTCTGCTTCTGCAAGGTGTCCTCCTCTGGCCTTGCCTCCCTTGTCCTTTGCAGGGCTAGGACCTCATATCCTTCACGTGCTAAAAAGCTTGTAATGAGTAACTTCCTAAACGGCCTGAAGAGGTTCAAAGGGTATGCTGAGTTCATCTCCTTTGGGGGACAAAAAACCCAACGCCCTTGCATTGCTGTAAGTACCGTCCTACTCAACCTCTCCTCCTCATTGCTAAGGCCGCGGGCTTGTACGGTTCTCACAGACAGCACAGATCATGCCTTTCCCAGGTCAGGATTTTGCTGCCACGTTAACACACAGGCGCTATACTTCCCCACTGAGTCCTGGAGGATCTATTTACGTAGTGAAACAGGCTCTTTCTTCATTAAAAACTTGCAGACAATGGGGTTCGAGATGACAATTTGTATAATTAGGATTTTGAAAAAGTACATTATTCCCCTTTATCTGGTACAAAGAGATTAAATGTGAAAAGGCCAGAGCTGGCTGAAGCGTGGATTACTTCAATTTTGGCACGTCTGTTCGGTGTGGTCCCACTGGTAGAATTAGGACTACCATGACCCTTCCCCACAGCTGGCAGCGAGGGGTGACCGGGGATCCTGCCTGTTCCTCTGCTCGGTCTAAGTGGAATACAAAAAGCAACAAGAAACATGAATTCTTAAAAAGTAAAATCCAATCCAGCTCCAGGTAAAGGCAATGTACAAACTCCTTTTCAGTGCTCTCTGACACACAGAACTTGTCCTGAAACGTTATCACTTGGTCTGCTAGTAAAACAGATCGTAATATTCAATATGAAGTAAACTAGGAGGAGAGGAAGAAACCGCAATTCAGGACTGAGCAGCGTGGAAACAAATGCTGGTGGGGGCTGGAGCCTTCAAAGCCAGCCAAGTGCCCCCAGCTCGCAGGCTGTGCTCGATTTCAGGTGCTTCCCAAATGCGGTGGGAGAGCACTCGACGAGAGGCCGGGAAAAAACCTGCTCCAGAAACTGACTGTACTTTGCCCAGCTCTGAACAGCGGTTTCAGGTCCTGCCTGTACCTGCTTTGTAAAAGGTTAGATAAGATTTTTTTTAAAAGACAGTGAAATTGAGATCAGGAAAAGAAATAAAAGCTCCCAAACAAACATGTTTTTGATAGAGGAACTGGATTTTTGAACGCTGGCGCTGTTTGGCCTTTCAGGTTGTCAGCAATCCGTTGCGTGCTGAACCTAGAGGACCGTGTGGTGGAAATACCTGTGAAGCAGCGAGGGCCTTATCGAGGCACTGTGCCAGGAAACGCACCGCCGCCTCGGCTGCTTCATGCACGATACTATGGTTAAACCCAACAGTGTGCCTCATCGTAACATGTGCCTTATCGACCTCACTATCTGATGACAACAGCAGCCCTCAGGAGACCAGACTGACATCATCCAAAACCTCAGTAGTTCAGAGCAAAGGCTGAAGTGTGTAGCTAGGCTACAAGCTGTGCTTGACTGTGTTGATCTGTTTGTACTGAACTTGCGGGCTGTTTGCTAGAGGAAGAGAAATATAAAATCAAGCCCAGACAGCTTTTTCAGAATGTTTCTCACAGGCTATAATGCTATTTCGCAAACGAATGCAGCAAGAAGAAGAGGTTTTTGTCCTCAGCAAGTGGAAAAAAGTCTGCTCCACGTCTTTCTGCAGCTTTGAGAGGGAGGGGAAAAAAGTCCGAACCAAAACCCTGTGGGCGCCTGCAGGAGGAAAGAAACTGTGCCAGTGGTGATTTGGTACGGAGTCCCATTCCCAGCTGACCCAGATTTGGTTGTGCGTGGCTGTGAGGGTTGGGTTCATCCCGTATCAGACACAGGGGCCAGCTGTTGATCCAGCTGGAGTTCTGAATCTCCAGTTCCCAAGCCTGTGGATGGGTTGCTCACGGTGACGTTGCCAGTCTCCTTGTTCGGCTACTGCCGGTTCACTGTGGCAAAGCATGCTGGCTCTGGCCTCCTTTCTCTCGTATCAGACGAGGGGAATTTCTGCAGTCACAAAAATAAGAAACAGAAAATAGAGTAGGCTTTTCTTGTGTAATATTCACCAGACTGCTCTGGTTTTAATTTGCTCTCCCTGTCCTGGGTTCTTCAAAACACCTTCTCTCATTTACGTCAGCATCGATTTACCACACCCCACTTATTTCAGACCTGGATAGCACCACGGAAAAAGATTACCAGCCTTTCGGGGCTGCTGCTTTATGTCTCGGGCAAAAGATGAGCATGTGGGGCCATATTCGTTCGGGAATTGAGTTTGTATTTGCACAGCACCCAGCACAAGTGAGCCTACTGCTGCTTGGAGTTTGCTGTGCTACAAAATCGTTCTTTAAAAACCCCCGTTTAGTGTTTGGGTTTTTTTCTAATTGCAGTGCAAGCTTTCAGAGGGAAATGGAGCCGGATTTAAGTGCTGAATGCATGCATAGCAACAAGAGGAGGGCCATCCAGCACATGGATGCTAAGCGTCCTTTTACAGCCCCCATTCAGACCCAGCACCCACGCTCCCCGGGGCCATGCGTGGCACGGTGGGCCAGGCTGCCAAGCTATGACCCCGGCCGGGGGGAGCACACCTTTCCCACCTTCCCCACTCCGCACTGTGCTCTGGAGTATTTTGAGATGTCTGCATCTGTTGCATGGATTTGGGGAACTGGAGAGAGTGGGCTGTGGAAGGGTGGTGGGAGTTGGGAGCTGCCACGAAGGCCAAGCTCTTTGCTGATGCCACATCCCCTCTCCCTGCATGGGAAAGCGAGGTGGCATAGGGACTCGGGCCACCAGGACCTGCAGTGTACCCCAAATCCTCTCTGTGTATTTGCCAGAACAAAGCGAATCCCCAGAGAGAATTCCGTTTCCAGGACGCATCCATTCCCGGGCTGAAAAGACCAGCTCAGGCTGATGTGTCTAGCGGACCCTTGTTTGGTCTCCTCTCCCCCTGCCCCGATGCTCAGGAGAGGCAGCACAGGAGGCAGGACCAGCGCTGGGCTGAAGAGCCGCAGGCAGGACCAGTGCTGGGCTGAAGAGCTGCAGGCAGCCACCTCCTGGGAGCCCGCTGGGAGCTGGCTTGTGAAAGAGGCCTCTGCCTTCCAGGACAGTAATTGCATCCTCACGGTGCTCTCGCTGCGCTCATAAACTGCTGATTTCTTACCCTCCCATCGTGCCTGCCTATCTCCAGCAGCCGTGGGACAGGATGACTAACCGGCCACAGGACGAGTGTGAGCGCCTTCAGCAATGTGTAAAGGTTTTGTTGTCACAGTATGCAGCATGCTGAGGATATGTGCCTGGGAATTACCTGGCATACGTCTGCTTTCTTCATGCTCCTGAATAAGAGTAGAACACGTAAGTTAGCTGAAGCCTAGCAAAGATGTCTCCTGGCCCTCCCAAAAAAGCAAACCTGGAACTTCAAGGAAGATATGCTCTGAATATTTGGCTCTTTAAACTGCTATAAATCTTTTCTGCTGCTCAAGGATTCAAAGCTACCCAACAAAAGAAATTTTTATTTTTTTTTTTTTTTACTGATTCAGTGAAGGTCTAGCTCAAGGGAAGGGCTGGAAAAGAGGTCGGGTGGAAATAAGACTGGCCCCTTCAGACAGAGCGTTAGATAAATCCAGCTGTGTCGTGGGACTGTAGGAAGTCTCCCAGAAAAGTGTAGGCAACTTACAGTGTTTTTCGAGCCATACTGTTATTCTCTATTTTGTTAAACATATTTCTTTATGAACTTTAAGGAGCACTGAGAACGCAATGTGCCACAGAAGGAAGGCTTACAGAAAGACTTGATTAGAAGACGGAATTGTTTTAAAACCTCTTGTCCTACAGTGCTCTCTAAAACATTCCTCCTCTGAAGCACACTTCGTCTTTTTCTGCCTGATGTATACATCCCTGACACTTACCTGGCCTAGCTATATTATTCAGTTAGTGGTTTGGTTGATTTACTCTCATTATTGCTAAAAATCTTATAAAAAAATAACTTTTGAATAAATGACGCAGTGGAAGGTTGTTGAGATAGGGGCTGGGTAAAGAAATATAGGTGGGCGTGTTTGGGTGTAGAGGTGGTTTCTGGTCCTGCGTACCTGAAGAGGAAGGGCTTTTGGAAGGCTCTTGTGCAATATGCCGGTGGTCTGGGCAGTCACCAGATCCCCATGACAGCTGCCACCGATTGACGACGTGCTGGCTGTCTCCGCAGCAGCCCAGGAATGGATGCGTCCTGGAAACAGAATTCTCCTTCACCCTGGCTGCCTCGCCAGGCCCTCCCAAGGAGCTGCATTGACAGCAGAGAAGGGAAGTTAGCGCTGCTTTTTTTTCATGCTGTGAAGCATTGATCAAAGCTCTTCTGCTTCCACAGATGTCAAGGCAGTGCTTTTCATCAGTGTTACCTGAATAATGTCACACTAAGAGAAGCTGCGCACACTATTTTGCGTGGATAGCTGATTCTGTGCTACTTCAGGCCAGCAAAAATTTGTCGCATTTGCAAGTAGCTTTAGCAGAAAATTCTCAAAACTGTTGCCGTGCTAAGGTGCAGCGGTATCTAAATGCTGGTTTTCATTTTAGAATGAGTTTTTGAGATCGAGTTCGGTTACAATTTAATCATTTCTAAATGAAACAACCCTCTTGGGGAAAACAGAAAAAGAGATGAAGAAATGAACAGATTAAGCAGCGGGTGCTTTCCTGAATAGCAAATTACTATTTGCGGGGGGAAAAAATCAGGTTCCATTTGATGAGGAAACTCAATTCTTTTAATTTGAGATCTGCCTGGAACATTAATCAATTATTCACACAGCTCTGCTACTGTAGCTGAGATATGAATACCAACGAACCCAAACAGGGAGGTATTCAGAGTTTCCCTTGAGGTAATTTCAAGTGAAAAAACCTCACACATTAAAAAGTGTGAGTTTAAAATGTTTAAAGGAATTTTTTTTTCTCAACGTTGGTTGCATACAGGGAGAAAGAAGCGGGGGTCCTGCCTGAGCACCATCCCTGTCCCTTGAAAGGAGCTTTTCTGCTTTTGTTAGCCCTGCACATGGGAGACAGCGCACACGGCCGCGGCGCAGCCCTCCTGACGCAGGCAGCCGGGCAGCTGCGTGGGATCTGCACAGGTGAGTCACGGCTGCCCGCAGCACCTGCCTCCCTCCCTTGCTCCTTCCCTCCGTCCGTGTCCTCCCTTGCCCGTGCCATCCACACGCACCGGGAATCGCCCTCCCCTCCGAGGTGCTCGCCAGGGTGTCCCCTGCAAGATTTCCACGTCACTCGGAGCCGCGGTGCAATGGCTGGACACGGCTTCAGCGGCCGCCTGCGATGCTTCAGCGCTGGAGTTTGTCCTGGCTTCTGTGCTGTGACAGGATCCAGTGGTGCCAGGAGACAAAGTGCTGAGTTACTGCTGAGCACTCTCTGTGACTCAGCACCCATTAGAGGTTTTCCAGCTCACATGCCTATGACGTGAGGCTGCATTGATGCGCTTAAATTAAGCAAAGGGGCATAGAAATGAGAGCTGCAATAGGAATTGCACCTTGTGTCAGGCAGCAAAGTGATAAACAGAGATTACTGGGAGCCCTCAGCGCAGATACGCCTGCCCCATCTTGGCTTGGTCCTCGCTCCTGCTTTTAAAATGGGGGGGAAATGTCACGTCCCCTGCCAGTTTACCCTTGTGGGAAACGCATTCCTGACCTGCACGCCGGAGACCATTCTAGCTGCAGGCGGTGGGAGAAGTGTCACCACGGTGGTGCCGTGCCTACGCCCATCGGTAATGGGAGGCACTGGTGACGCCTCAGTCTCCCCACTTCTCCCTGCATCGGGGTTTCGGGCCCTGTGCTGCCCCACACCCTGGGGCACAGAGAAGCACCTTGGCAGGCCCAGCTCGCCTGGTGGAGGTTGTTTCTCTGCTGCCACAGAAGCTTTGGCTGCCAGGGCAGGGAGGCGTTGTGGCACGGCCGGGGACACCGTATCTGTTGGCAGGTTGCGCAGCTGTGCTGGCTCAGCAGTCACACACGCTCCGCCCTTCTTTTCTATTTCAGGATGACGGTATCTGGGAGGCAAGTGGGGCCTCTGCCCCAAATGGAGCCAGAGATGTGCTCAACTGGACCAACATCTCATCCGGGAATCCTTATCTGCCAGCAGCCAAGCCTGGGTGCTTCCCAAGAACGCTTTAAGCCTCTCTGGAGTTGTGCATCGTTGTCCCATGGAAAGCGCTGGGAAAATGGTGACTTAACCAGGGAGAGTGCAAGGGAAAATGATGCAAAAGTCTAGCAAATGATGCTCTGGGAACCATTCTGGTGGAAAGGGCCATGCGATGCTACAGTTTTGCAACGCTGCCCTTAGACAGGGTGTTCCTGCATTTCCCAAGCTGGCAGATTTAGACTGCTGCAACGCTCCTTCCTGAGGTCACATCGTAAACCCTCTTGGAGATGGCAGCTACTGCACAAACACAGTAGTGCATTTGTTCAAGGGGTCATCTGTTGGGAGCACATGATGCCCTTGTCCCTTCAGGACATATTCTGATGGCTCACGGGTTCCTGGGTGCAGTTTTGGCTGTTGGTTACTTGCTATAAAAAACTGAATGGTCCACAACTGGCTCTAATGAGCATCTGACTCTCCCTCTCTGTACTGTCTCAGCAGCTCACACCAGGAGTTTCTGCAGCAGACCCCCACCTTGTTAGAAAAGAGAAGGTCTCCGTAGGGGCATCAGGATGCGCTGGGATACTGCAAACCAGTGCCTGTGCCAGGCCTGATCTGAATTTGCTCATTTTCTAGGGCTACTCCTAAAGCCAAATTTTGGAGCTACTGACGTTTTGTGGGGGGATCCGAGCCTGCTCCCCAGGACAAGGGATTTCTGAAAGTGCCACCTGACTGATGCCCTACTGAACCCAACATTGTCTTCTTGCAGAAATTGAATGGATTTGTTAATTGCATTTCGCCTTATCCAGAGCCTTGGATAGGTTTTTCTTTACTCAAGAAAAAGTAAATAAACACAGTTCCTCTGAAGCACTGGCTAGCTAAGCAGAGCTGAGTGAAGTTCATGTTAATGGTGCTGTGGGCTGCTCGTTACTGTAAGGGAGATGGGGTTAGAGCCAGGCTCTGGTCTACGCAGCAGTGGAGACCAGTCTGAAGAACGGATCAAGTAATACCCAGCTCCCTGAAGCACTTTGGAAGCATGTTGTGGTTTTGAATGAGTTTGACCAATCTGACAGTCTTCTATGATGGCATGACTGGCTGGGTAGATGAGGGGAGAACAGTGGATGTTGCCTACCTCGACTTCAGCAAGGCTTTTGCCACCGTCTCCCACAACATCCTCATGGGTAAGCTCAGGAAGAGTGGGTTAGATGAGCGCACAGTGAGGTGGGTCAAGAACTGGCTGAATGGCAGAGCTCAGCAGGATGTGATCAGCGGCACAGAGTCTGGTTGGAGGCCTGTGACCAGCGGTGCTCCCCAGGCGTTGGTACTGGATCCAGTCCTGTTCAACATATTCATCAGCGACCTGGATGAAGGGACAGAGTGTACCCTCAGCAAGTTTGCTGA
>VZSC01003566.1:448631-525101 GCA_013398225.1 Steatornis caripensis | reverse complement strand
AAATCTTTAAAAGTTGGGGGGGGGGGTGTTATTTATTTATTTATTTTTAAACTAGCCTCGAACTATTTAGCATGTTCTCTAAGGGATTATTTGTCTGATGTCCCTTCTCAGCATTTGAGGTCTGAAGAGCCCCATGACATAGTGTCTGCAGGCAGCAGCCAGTTAACCCTTTTGTGTTTCCATCGGGGGCCTGCGGCTCTTCCCAGGCACCAGAGCACTGCGGGCAGTAGTGGATGTCAAGCACAGGTCTGCGCTGAAAGACGATTCTGTACGAACACATATGGCAAGGCCCTGCGAAATTCAAGAGGGTGAAATCAACAGGAGGCCACACAAACGTAATTAAAGTCCATAGAGATTAACTCTGGAAAGCAGTCCACCTGAATAAAAAAATCGCAAGTATTGTGAGGCTACAAAATGCTATATAGGGCTTACGGTGTTTTAGAAAAGTTAGGGCTGATACAGTATACAGGAGAAAAAAAATCACTTCTAGTTCTCAAGAAAGAAAAGATTCTGCAGTTCATTAGATGGCTCGTCTGTGTTGATGCTGCAGGGCTAAAAGAAATCAAAAGTAATAAAATCCGACTTTGTCTTTAATACCAGCAGATCCAAAGCTAAATATGCAAAGGCACAGTTCTGTTTTGTAAGATAGTACCGTTTTTCCTGTTGTCAGAGAAAAAGAAAACACTTTCAGAGTGAGGCACAGGGTTTTACAGTTCCTTTTTCAGTGGCATTTTATTTCAGAAATGTTTTCAGCAACTAGCGTATGTTTGGGGAAGCTCGTGTATCACTAACAGCGGAGGTGGAAGAGAGCTAGTTCGTCATCTGGCCCTTCCCCGGGCCAGTCACACGCTGCGCCCTGTGTTGTGTCTCCTGGTGCTGGACACGGGATGAGGCACAGGACGTCCCAGGGAGCGTTGGGGACTGTGACCCTCCTGCCTGCCCCGTCCTCCCGCCAGTCACCCGCCGCTGCAGCCATGCTGCCTGCTCCAGGCACCGCGTGCCGTCGGGGAAAAACCCTGCGGGTGCCTCCAGCCCCACGGAGCTCAGCAGGCGTCAGTGTGGGATGGGGATCCCGAGCGGCAGGCTGGCGTTTCTTGTGTTTGACCAGGAAATAAAGTTCCTGGGCTCCAGTTCCGCCTCCCTTGGGGAGGTTTTGCTGGTTTCTGGGGAGGTGCTCTCGCAGAAGGGCGTGCGGGATTTGCCGAGCGAGATGGGGAACAGACCAACGCTGGAGGCCGACTCAGCAACTCAGCAGCCGCACGGCAGTGGGGTGTCCCCGGCGAGCCAGGCTTCCCCTTTCCCGCCCACTCAGTAGTGGCACGAGGCATGAGCGGGGCCCCATCCCAGCCCCCTTACTGGAGCGCCCGTGAAGAGGTGCACAGTCAGGTTGGGTAAGCCACCAAGTTGCAAAGATTTAAGAAACTTACCCAGTTTGGCTAAGATTTACGGATTAGTGAAATGGGCTGGAGAATTACCAGAAGTTGCTGCCGGTCATCGTGGCTGGTGCTTCCTGCTGGGGCCGGGAACACCAGCGCCCTGCCCTGCTCGCGGGAATTTCAGCAGTTTCACTTCCACGCCCAGCCTAGGACAAAATGCCCGTAAGCAGCAAAACAAAAAAGTAAGTTTTCGTTTAAAAAAAAAAAAAGAAAAAGACACATGTCACATACATGTTTCATAATTCAGAAAGGGTTTACCAGCAGAGGCTACGGCTGACCGAAAAAGGACAGGCTCTGACCGGGATTTGGCGTGAAAGGAACCCATGGCCTGACGTTCCTGGGTACGGTGGGTAAAGGTGGACTCCAGGAGGGTGCCAAGGCTTGAAGGGGACAGGAGGTCTTTCATTACAACCCCCAGGAGCATCCAGCCCCTCCCTTGTACGGGAGCCCTGCCTCTTGGGCAGATTTGCAGACCTGACCTCTCTTTTTGAGGCACCCTTTGCTCTCTCATGGCCCTGCCTTGCATGCTCCTGAGGGTCACAGCTTTGAGCCTGCTGCTGCCACCCTCCCACAAGCCCCGCCGTGCCCGGGGGCAGCAGTGCCACGCGCTGGCTGGGGCACAGCCTGGCGCAGGCGCACCTGGCGAGGCCGCCTGTGGAGCTGCCTCTCCGGAGCGACCGGCATCCAACATCCATGTGAGATCCAACACCCACGACCAGCATCAAACACCATGTGAGAGAGCCGGATGCGAGGCAGGGGCAGCCGCGGTTTGACTTCAGTCCCACCCGTGTTCTTCTGTATCATCAGGCGTGACTGCTGGCAGCGCTTTCCCATCCATACAAACCCCCGTACGCACACAAAGTCTTATTAGGAAAGGATTGGTCTGAATGTTGACACATGTTTTGGGGGGAGGGAAATCTTCTTTTAGCTGAACTCCTTCATCCACCTCTAGTGCCTTCCCTGCCCCAAAGAAAGGGCGGTTCTCACTCACTTCTTTCACTGCAGTTAATTGGCAAGTCCCCGCCAGCCGGGTGTGGGGAGCTGGTAGTTCCCTTAATCTCGCTGTTGCTAGGGCATACCGACATGCTCTGCTGGTACCAGTTGCAGCGTGATGTGGGGGATTGGGGAAAGAAAGGGGAAAGAGCTGATCAAACAGAGTCCGATATAAAAAAAAAAAAGAAAAGAAAAAGAAAAGAAGCTCTTTTTGATGAGGCTGAGAAGTTCACAATGGGGGAAAGCACAGGGTGAATGATAAGGCCTAAAGGAGCTCATTAAATTGAGGCAAGCTGGGCAGAGTTATCTTATTTCACTCGCTTTCTCCTGCCACCCTCGTGATGGAGAACTCTTTCATTGAGGGGGGGGGGGGCAGGATCGCTTCCTTGCTAAATGTTTGATAGAAATAAATGTATAATTGTTTTCCTGAGAGTATTTGTAAATCAAGCCTTTAAACCTTTGTAGAGCAAGCCAGAGCTTCAGCGAAGGCTGCTGCTTGACAGAAGTGTGGGCTTCAGGTGAGAGAGGTCCCATAACTCATTGCCCTTTCCTGCTCTCGGCTCACCCAGCCTCCTGAGAAACAGCGAGATAAAAACTTAAGAAGTAGGACACACGGACCTCAGGGATGGCAGAGGTCAAATCTGAATGCAAACATGAAATGTTTGCTTTGGAAGCAGCGTGTCTCACTTTATTTGGTTTGCACCAGCCTTTACAAAACCAGAGCGATCACATGATTCAAAAAGACCCACGCGTTTAAACAAAGTGCTGCCTAACGAAACCTCACACAGTTCCTTCCTTGGTATGCCTGGCAAGAGCCTTTCCTCCGACTGCAGCCAGCGTTTGCTGCCTCAGGAGACCAGGGATGCCACAGCAGCGTGGCTCAGGGAGCACGGGTACCTTGAAGAGCTAGAGAATGCAAGAGGCTGCAGGCTGACAGGGGAGATTCTTAGAAGGTCTGTGCTCAGCAAAAAAAAACAGAGTAGGTCTTATTCCCTCACTGGCAACAAGGACAGTGGCAGAGTGTGGTAATTGACAATGCATCCTTTTCTTTGATCTGAAAATTAGCCAGGTTGCTCGCCAGAGCTGTATTTTGAGAGTCCGCATGAATGATGGATCACAAAACAGAAGCGAGCACCTGCCCCCGCTCTTGCTCATGAGAGCCGCGAGGTGAGCGCTCACTTCGATGTGATGCTTCTCTTCTTGTGGAGACAGAAAAGGGTGGCGCGACTGCGGTCCTGCCGGCCAGTGCAGCCCTGGGCGCCGGGGAGGGGGCGGTGGTGGCAAACGGCATGTTTTCTCCGCAAAATTCTGCCAGCCTTAGGTAGAAAATTTCCACAGATACTTGCTGGTTTTATTTGATCCTTTCCTCCACGGGCCCTGAAGGATGCTGTTCTTTTGGAAGGCCACATCATGGTTCTTATTAAAAGGCAATCCATCATTGTAAATAATTACGTTAACCTTCCTCGCCTGGAGATCCTTCTCCTCACCTTTATACCTCCCTCTGGGCAAGAATTCCCCTCTTGCTGTGCAGGTGAGGCAGAAGGACTGTTCACTTCTACTGCAAGGGGTAAAGTTAGCTATTTCCAAAGATAAGGTCAGCCTTTAAATGTGCAAATAGTTTTTTTACTAATCTCTCCTCCTGCTTCTAGTAGTTTCCCATCCCCTCCAGCTATAGGAGCACCCGGGGACCCTTGCTGCATGGAGAGTGGCGAATTTTCCACGTGGCAGCTCAGCTTGAGTACAGCTTAATTGTTTTAATGTCTTTAAGGCCTCAGCCCATTCTTCTGCAGGCTGTTGTAAGACAATCCTTTTTTAGCTGAGGGATTCCCTCTGCAGAGGGATCAGGCGTTTGGCATCTAGCACATCCCCCCATCCTCATTTCTGCGTCCTCCAGTCTTTCTGTGACAGTTTTTGCCAGCAGGACTGTAGCCAAAGGTATGATGAGACATGGTGGCATGGGGGGTGTCACAGCTGTCTCCTGCGTTGCCTGGATGGGCCATGCTAGCAAACAGGCTCGTTTTGCTAATATAATCTGGATCAGTAAATGCGTTCCGCATGTAAACGTAGCTTTAGATAGCGGGACGTACTGGTAGGGAGAACTGTTTGCTAGGGTCCTTTCATTAGTGTTGGTCTTCATGTGTTAATGCGTGTGTGTGGGCACGCGAAACTTGCCTGTTGTTTTGGAGGTTTAATGGCCACCACTGTCTGTTTGCCAGCTTGACAACACACCTCTCTCCCTCCTTTCAGAGCATGTGGGGTTTTTTCTTGTTTCTTGACAAGTAGTCTCTGACGCGTCCTTATGAAAACTGGAAATGCCCCTGGCACGGTTTTTAGATGGGATACGTAACGTGCCTTTGTGCATCTGTCTCTTTACACATGGGTCACTCGTGATTTATGTGTATTGACATGGGGAAGAAGTAAGACAAGACAAAACAAGATCAAATGGCTGAGAGCACAGCAAATTCAGACCAGAAGGTACAATAAGAGTGGCTGAACAGGGGGATACTTTGCTGTTGGTACAATTTGCCCAGGCTAAGAAGGAGAGCTAATTTTTCTACCATGGAAAATTGTCGTGCTAAGGTTGGATAACCACTCTGTCAGAGGAGACCAACACAGCCATTATGGTTTGCTCTTTCGAGTGTTGACCTCTAACAATCCATAAATATTATGTAAGCTTCCATATGCCACAGTTTATCAGCAGGGTGTTCTGTCACTTGCTTTATGATCTAGGTCACTGCTTTGGTTTAACAGCAGCTACCAGTAGTGAACATGGCCTAGGGCCTAGGCGGTGCCTGAGGTCTCAGGNCTCCTCCTGCTTCTAGTAGTTTCCCATCCCCTCCAGCTATAGGAGCACCCGGGGACCCTTGCTGCATGGAGAGTGGCGAATTTTCCACGTGGCAGCTCAGCTTGAGTACAGCTTAATTGTTTTAATGTCTTTAAGGCCTCAGCCCATTCTTCTGCAGGCTGTTGTAAGACAATCCTTTTTTAGCTGAGGGATTCCCTCTGCAGAGGGATCAGGCGTTTGGCATCTAGCACATCCCCCCATCCTCATTTCTGCGTCCTCCAGTCTTTCTGTGACAGTTTTTGCCAGCAGGACTGTAGCCAAAGGTATGATGAGACATGGTGGCATGGGGGGTGTCACAGCTGTCTCCTGCTTTGCCTGGATGGGCCATGCTAGCAAACAGGCTCATTTTGCTAATATAATCTGGATCAGTAAATGCGTTCCGCATGTAAACGTAGCTTTAGATAGCGGGACGTACTGGTAGGGAGAACTGTTTGCTAGGGTCCTTTCATTAGTGTTGGTCTTCATGTGTTAATGCGTGTGTGTGGGCACGCGAAACTTGCCTGTTGTTTTGGAGGTTTAATGGCCACCACTGTCTGTTTGCCATCTTGACAACACACCTCTCTCCCTCCTTTCAGAGCATGTGGGGTTTTTTCTTGTTTCTTGACAAGTAGTCTCTGACGCGTCCTTATGAAAACTGGAAATGCCCCTGGCACGGTTTTTAGATGGGATACGTAACGTGCCTTTGTGCATCTGTCTCTTTACACGTGGGTCACTCGTGATTTATGTGTATTGACATGGGGAAGAAGTAAGACAAGACAAAACAAGATCAAATGGCTGAGAGCACAGCAAATTCAGACCAGAAGGTACAATAAGAGTGGCTGAACAGGGGGATACTTTGCTGTTGCTACAATTTGCCCAGGCTAAGAAGGAGAGCTAATTTTTCTACCATGGAAAATTGTCGTGCTAAGGTTGGATAACCACTCTGTCAGAGGAGACCAACACAGCCATTATGGTTTGCTCTTTCGAGTGTTGACCTCTAACAATCCATAAATATTATGTAAGCTTCCATATGCCACAGTTTATCAGCAGGGTGTTCTGTCACTTGCTTTATGATCTAGGTCACTGCTTTGGTTTAACAGCAGCTACCAGTAGTGAACATGGCCTAGGGCCTAGGCGGTGCCTGAGGTCTCAGGCTTAACTAAAACCCATGCAAGGCTGCCCTCTCCTCTCTGGCAACCAGCTGACACTGCAAAATACACAGGAATCCTAAAACCAAAAGCAGCAGAATGAGAAGGAAGGCAAATCACAGCTAGGCAAGGGGCCAGCTTCCTCTGCATTTTCCTTTGAGTGTCCACTTCTGGAAGTCCCTGCCTGCATGGCCTTGCTATCAAGTGATGCTTTAGCTCTTCATTTACAGTGAATCATAACTAAAGGGAACCGAAGCGCTATCTGAAACTCACTTCCTCTTGGGCAAAAGAAACACTGCCTGAACTCCTTCCCCTTTTGGCTGCTTGTGCTGCTCTTTTGAAAGAGCACCATTATAGCGGCATAACACTGCTGTATTTACAGCGTTGCTGTTACAGCTACAGCTTCCTGAAGCAGCAAGCGTTTGAGTATCTTTACTGATGAGAAGAATATGTGATGACGGAAGGTGAGCTAGAGTTTCTCTGCAGGCAAGAGTTTAGCATGATTACGTTACTAGTGAATTTTGAGTTTTCCATATGTGTGAAAACAAAAGCATGTTCCGCATGCATCATGACCCTATCTCCATCAGCTCCTAGATGGAGCCCAGACTCTGCTGTCGAGCTCAGAAGGCCAGCTGAGACGGAAGCCAGCAAAAAAAAGTACCCAAATGAGAAGAGGTGTTTTTCTAATGATCATTTGAGAAGAACTTGAAGAATACTTCTGGCTGTAAACATTTCTAGCATTTCTAGCCTTTGAGGCTACGAAAAATTCAGATCTGCATTAGAAGATTTTGTGATTTGCACCCATCACTCATGGTAAGGACAGCAGGTTTAATGAAAACTGACCAGCAGAGACTGAACATTCCCAGGTGGAGCCTAACAGTACGTAAGAGGTGGAAACAAAGTTGAGGCTTCTGATCTTTCCTAGACCAAGATAAGCCAGTGGTGATTCCATTAAAACCACTTGCTCAGTAATTAAAGCCATGTCATTCTGGGCCTTGGGCAAGTGAGAAGTTTTAAAGGATGTAGAAAGTACCTTGGAGAGGATAGCAACAAGCATCGGCTATCCGAAAACCAGAGTTCATAGGAGATGTAACAGTAGATCAACTCAGAGAAACCATCAGCTCTTCTTTGATCTCAGCCTCAGGAATAAAGGCATGCAGAAGCTGGGCTGGGTATGTGAGGACAAAATCACAAGGGTCAAGGAGCAAAATGGGCTCCAATTAGCAAGAGACTTTCAAGTAACAAGTAGTTTTTCCATCACTACTTTAGCAGCAAGCGGAAGACCCAGGCAAAATGTCCTCTCCAGTGGGGAAGAAATGCTATGGACCGTTCACGGCTAGGGTCCCAGAGTGTTTCGTACCTTTTTGGCATTTGTTATCACTTCAGACAAATATTGTAATCAATGTCAATGACAGGGGAGGGTTAGGTCACAAAACTAGAACAAAGACTAGATCAGAAGATCCTTCAGATAGTGTTCGAGTCAGTTGGGCCAGATGAATTTCATCCTAGGGCAATTGCTCCAGCTGGTTATTAAACTACAAAAGCTCTAGCCATAACCTCGCCCAGCTTCTGGGATGTTACGGAGCCCAGAGATGGTACTTGGAAGCCTGGAAAAGTGCAGATGTAGTTACTGTCTTTAAAAGGAAAAAAAGGAGGAGCCAGGGATTACAGATCGTTCAGTTTAACTTCAATTCCCGGAAAAATACCGGAACAAACAATCAAACTTTTGTAAGCACCTGAAACAAAACAGAGATGAATAACGGCCAGCATAGATTTGTTAAAAACAAACTGTGTAAAACGGGTCAAATTTCCTTTCATGACAGAGTAAAAAAACCTGGTTGATATGGGAGAAGCAATAGCAGTCCTATATTTTTACCGTGGTGAGGCTTTCGTCACTGCGTAACATCATACTCCTAAGCAAGTTAAGGGAACCTGTGGTAGATGGAGCTGGTCTAGGATGATGCAATATTGATTGCAAGAGCACACAGAGAGAAAAGTTATTAGTTAACACTTTAAAAAGGGAAAGGTGGATCAAGAAGAGTTGCTCGGGAGTGTATACTGGGTCAGTCTGATTTAAGGGGATTATGAACAGCTTGGACAACGGAATAGAGACTACAATATTCTTGGCTACCCGAAAGTGGCAAGGGGACTGCGTGTGTACCAAAATATAAAGCTACAATTAAAAAGTATTTAGACAAATGATCTTAACAATAGGATTCATTTCAGTGAGGGCAGTTCTTTCTATACAAGGGCATCGCCAGGAATAATTAAGTCTATTTATATAGAGTGGTGAATTTTTGCCCAAGTAGCAACTCTGCATAAAAAGATCCGAGAGATATTCCATGTCACAATCCAAATATAAGTTAGTTGCTAATGCAAAAAGGGCCAATGCCCTGCTAGGATGTGTGTATAGGCAAGTACCTTACAAATAATCCTTCTGCTTAGTTTTCTGTGAGGGTGCAATCGGAGTCTGATGTCCAGCCCCAGGTGCTGTGCTCAAGACAAGGTCCAGAGGACAGCTGGGGGATAGTCAGAGGTCTTGAAATGCAGAGCTAGGAGGGAAGAACGAACAAACTGACTTTCTCTAGTCCAGAGAAGACTGAAGGAGATAGGGTTACCGCTGTCAAATACGTGAAATGTGGCTGGGCAGAAAAGGGGACTAGATTGTTCTCTGTATCCACGATGGATAGGACAAGTATTGAGCTTAAATTACAGAAAAGGAGACTGAGGCTGGATATTAAAAGGCGTCAAGCAGTAAGGATAATGACACACAAAAGTATCTGAGGAGGGCGTGGAACCGCCATCCCGCTTTTAGAAAGAGGTTAGACAAGTATCTGCCAAGAGTGACGTAAGTATAGCGATCCTGCCTTGGGACATGTGTCTGGACTAAGTGATATTCTGAGATCCCTTCCAGCCGTATAAATCTCTGATTCTCTTCTGGCTGCTGGAGGAAGCAAGGCTGACATTGTGGAGCATTGCAAGTGCTCCACGTTTGTGGTTTGTAATGCTCTCATTTGTGAGTGGGAGCCAAGAGCGCTCCTGCAGGAGCCGTATGCGCTGCTTTCTGGTTCGGAGGCAATAGGTTATGGTGGCAGGTAAAGTCACCAAAGACTGAGAGACAACCTTGGGTTATGAGAACGTAGTCCTGCGTGTTTTATCTCACATTTAAATGTCTCTGACCCTTTGGTGGCGATGACATGTGACACCAGCCTTGAAAGCACTGATCTGTATTAAAAGGTCTGCTATGCTGAAACTCTGTTCCTAGGATCACACGCTAATCGGAGCCTCCCGTAGAGCCAAGCAGAGCTGGCCGGCCTGCTCCATAAAATCCAAGACCGCCTGCTTCCATTTTGGTGGGAACCAGAGGCCAGTTTTGCCTGCAGCCCTGGCAGCAGTGACGCAGGCTGGCACTAGCAGTGCTAAAGCTGCCGCAGTCTCCGTCAGACCCTGGGGAATAGAAATGTGAGCAATTGCTTTTTATCTGGAGTCCCCGCGGGCCATTAGAGGCAGAGCTTACTAAAGATTATTTTCTGCAAGCGCTTCCAGAAGTTTTTGTTTCTCTAGGAATTCAAAGGAAGATAAGTGGAAAAGGGTACAAGCAGGAAGGACAGAAATACTCTTTTTTTCAGTTTCTAAAGACAGCTTTTACAAACATCAGTATATAAATAGAAAAAAAAAGGCAGCTTATTTTAAAGAGGTGGCTAACCCAACGTCCCTTGAAAAAAAATAGCAGAGAGCAAACACTGAAGTCCTTTAACTCCATGTCATAATTTACAGCAGGTTTCCAATTGTGAAATCTCTCAGCGATGTGGGACAGATGTTATGGTGAGGAAAATCAAACAAACAGACAATGGGATGGGAAACGCAGAGAAGATGAAATGACACCATGTTGTAATCCTTATGGGAAAATCTCTATACGGCTTTCCAAAACACCGCGCTGGTGAGCAACTGGGAAGCTGGAGGATCCATATAAGCAAAGCCACTAGAGGTCTGCGACCATTCCCAGGCAGTTTCCACAGTGAGCTTTAGTCGCAGTCGCAAGGGCAGTTTTGGGGACAGGATTATTTCCGCCCACCATCTTCTAAACGATCCCTTTAATATTCTGCCCAGAGCTGTTTGCGTAAGAAATGCACACAAATGGAGGTTTTCCAGTGCTTGTTCCTGTTCCTATGGCAGTAGATCAAAGGCAATAACAATAGGGAGTTAATTAATTCAGAAGAAGGAATTCCCTCTTGCAGCGGTCTTAACTCAGCAGTGGAGGGAAGGTGTCAATCATAAGGGCAAAGGTGCTGAAAATGGCATGGATTTGTGGGTTGTTGGGGTTTTTTTCCCCACGAAGGAGTTCGGCGGGGAGTTAAACAGTAAATGTCACCTGAGCTTCAGAAAAAGTAGGGTTTTATACATAAACTACAGTTTATAAGCATGCATGAACCATCCAGCTGCAAGAAACCTGGACAAAAAATAGGCCTACAATCTTGTAAAAAGAAACATCTCTGGAGGAATTGTATTTCCCCATCCAGGTCAAGTTTGGAGAACATCCCTCTCAGCCTTACTCCAAGTGCCGATCCCCACATCAAAGACCAGCGGCATCCTCAAAGACAGCAAAACCTGCCAAAGGGAAAGTTGGGGAGGATCTCGTCTCCACCTGCAGCCTTCCAGCTTTGTGCAAATCACAGGAGCAGAGGGGATAAAGCGATTGGGAAGAACCAAGAGTTATTAACTTATGTGCAGAGGAGTGCAGGCAAAAATCCTTGGACAAAGCTAACAAATAAATGAAGAAGGGCCTTTTGGGAGACAGAGAAAGGGGCTGGCCGTCAGGGCACCCGGCTTTCTAGAATGCCCTAAAGAACAGAAGGAAAGAAAAGAGAGGAAGTTGGTTGATTTTTCTTGAGCTAGAAACTACCACGATAGTAATCTGATGCACATCTAGAATGGGAGATCTTATAGAGGCCAGCAGAGAACGAAAAAGTGGAAAGAAGGACTACTTGCCCATCAAAAATACATTGTCCCTGAGTGGGAATAGTACAGGAGAAAGGAACACACACGAAGCAAAATATTACGGAAGCCTGCTGATGTTAAATGAATTAGTTCCTTCAGAACAACATTTTTTCACAAACAAATATTCTAAAGTAACGTTTCATTTATATCAGCGGCAAAGCTCCCGTTGACTTCTCCTTAAACAACTGCAGATACCAAGGGTGGAGTCAGTTTCAGAATCTGTTATCCTTTTGCCCTGTACGCCCTCAGCTTCCCTTTCGCATGCAGCTCACCTGGCCTGGCCTGCATTTGTTTTTCAACACGGGGGAAGCGACCCACACGATCCTTTGTGTGATTTCTGCAAGCGTGCTCCCAAGAGCCAGCACTGAGACAAGAGAGCTCTGCTGAAGCTGATTTTACAGAAAACACGCTGCACCCTCTGGCCAGTACGCAGGGTGGTGTAAGGCCAAGTACTTCCAGGGTTGAATCTGCCTACCCGAAATTGCAATGAAGACATTTTTGCCTTGGGCAAAACAGGGACATGGGGCTCAGACCCAGCTAGGGCAAGCTGATGGTTTGCCTGCCACTCTGTAAAACAGGTGTTAATTAGAAAAATCAGATAAAAAGGGACTCGCTTAGATCTGATGGCCTTGTCCGCTGCAGGCATCTTAATAATATTTGCAGAAATCCACTGCACAAATTGATTTAGAAATTGTTTCCTACCTGCAGCCTGTCTCATCTTTGAACTCCAGCGGACACCATCCAAATGTCACAAAACTCTAAGGGTCTGACAGACAAGAAAGGATATTTACCTTACAACGTCTTACAGCCAGTCTTGTGGGCTTTACCTGGAATCATGCGTGCGCTTCCCAGCACCGCACATGGTAAATGTTCTTAGCCACACAGAGACCTCTGTGTGTCCATTCATTCAGACACACCGTCTGTGCCCACACTGGGGCTCACGCCAACCCACGTGCATGTGCATGTGGTTTCTCATCATATATGTTTTCACTGAAAGAGGAAGGTGAGGGAGAATGGGCCTTTTCATTTCTAGGAAGGCTGTGAACCATCATGTTGTATATAGATCTGGAAAATGGAAGTGCTACTGCTTGGAGGAGAGTTGAGAGGCTCTGAAGAGGATGGCCCCTTCATGCTTAGTTCCTCCGTTTACTGGATATTGCCCCGTTAAACCACTTGCAGCACAGCCAAGAACAGGCTATATAAGGCCTAATTGCATTCCCTTCTGAAACTCAATGGAAAAACACTTGACACCTTCAGACTTGTTTTGAGTTTATCACGTATCATGTGTCCTTATGTTTCCTTGGGAGTTGCACTTTTCCTGGTCTTTTGCAAGAGTTCAGCCCCTTTGCTAAGGCATTACAAGAGCTTTCTCATACCGTGCTAGGTCAGACCCCAGAACTGGTCAGTCCGGTCTTCCATAAAGCACTCCCTTGGGCTGCAGGGGCTGGCAGAAGGCTCGCCAAAGGCCCAGCTCATACCAGAGCCAGCCTGTTACACAGAGCCAGCGTGCGTGAGAGGACAGCACAAAAGCTGCGATCGGGTAGGACCCGCATGCTGTAACGGAGGGAATGGGGTAAGTCTCAGCCCCAAGGCTCTTCCAGAAGGAGATTAGGTGATGCCTGCTGGTGACATTGCTTTTGAGATAGGAGATCTTAAAATTCGTTATTTAAAAAGCATTATTTTTGGTATCTATAGCCAGCAGGTTCTTTTGGTGCAGATGCCCCTCATTATTGCACTTGAGACGTTATCAGAGTTTGCCAGTACAGTTTTAGGGAGAGTCTTTGGGCTATGTGCTTCATAGCCAGAGCTTAGAGCCAAAATACTTACTGTAACCTAAGCTTTAAAGGTTTTGCATGTTATTCAGAAAGCAAGCTGCAGCCTGCCCTCTTCCCTCCTTTCTTGAGGGTTACTAAAGTACTGAAAATACGACATATGCACACTGCCTTTTAGCTGGCTTCACAAAAACGTATCTACGATAGTGTAATTTTTATGTTACTAACACATGTGAAAAGAATGTGTGAAGTCTAGGAAAGTATGCAAAGACTCATACTAGATCTGTGTTTAATGATACTGAGATACGAGGCTGGCACACCACACCGTAGCGCGCAAGCTTTCGGCTCTCTGAGCCAGACTTTAAGAAGAAGGCTGAAGAGCGTTTGCCTCCTGTGTGCCATTCGTCTTGTCGGGAATGTGCTAAAACCAAATCGCTGTATACTCATAGCGACGGCTGGCGTTGGCCCAGTCGCCATGTGAGTGAGGCGAAGGCTTTCTGCTTTTAGTGGTCGCTGATAAGGTGGAACCGGCTGTTATGGATGGCTTGGATTTTTCTCAGGGGCATCGCTGGGAAGGGCGGCTGATACCTACACTGTGAACTTCTATGCCTTAAAACACGAGGAATTCTTTCGTTTTACCTTAAATTTGAGCTTTCTGGGGAGAAAAAGGGTCCTGATATGATTTTATTGTTAATGCATAGTGCAGTATTCCAAGAGGTATTTTTACCTGCAAGACAGCGATTGACACTTTCAGGTAGATCTTCAACATAGAGTATGTTCTCCTGAAATCAGTGCTTTTCCTCCGCCCTTGCCATCCTGCTTTGCAACCCCTGAAATCGCGAGGTGGTACGTTCCTTAAGGCTCCTCTAAAAAANACTTCTATGCCTTAAAACATGAGGAATTCTTTCGTTTTACCTTAAATTTGAGCTTTCTGGGGAGAAAAAGGGTCCTGATATGATTTTATTGTTAATGCATAGTGCAGTATTCCAAGAGGTATTTTTACCTGCAAGACAGCGATTGACACTTTCAGGTAGATCTTCAACATAGAGTATGTTCTCCTGAAATCAGTGCTTTTCCTCCGCCCTTGCCATCCTGCTTTGCAACCCCTGAAATCGCGAGGTGGTACGTTCCTTAAGGCTCCTCTAAAAAAATCGTCCAGCAAGGGCCAAATTCTTACCTCAGCTGCACGAACCCCTTCAAACAACCAATGCAATGCGGTATGTGCTCGTGCGAGCAATACTCAGCCACGCGTCTGTGCTCCACATACGGGGTTGGTTGGGAAGCAGGCAAGTCTCCAAAGCTGGGATAGCATTCCTGTAACCACTTTCCCATGCCAGCTGTCTCAAGAGCTGTTACAAGAGGAGGTAATCAGGTGCTCAAGGAGAGCTTTTACTCCCTCCTTCCTCTCACCATGCTCCGGACATCTGCCCCGATGAGGAAGACGCTATTAGAGTATCAGGTCATCTTAGTGCTTCCATAAACTCCCCCTTTCTTGACCGATCCTCCTGTAGCTTGTCAGGCTGATTCCTGGGTCCCGGTGCACCGGGGTTATGGCTAAGTGTACAAAATAAAGGCGGAGAAATGAGTGGCTACATGGCAAAATCTTATTCTGTTGACTGGACATTTTGTTTCGCAAGGCTGATGAGACGATCTGAATCATACTGTTCCTCCCACACAGAAATCCCCTTCTGCGATAGTTATGCTTTGCATTCCTAATAGCTTAGTAATGAGCATGAAGCAACTTCTCTGCAAAGCTAGGGAAAACCATATATCCCAAGTGGTAGAGCGCAGCCAAATGCCACCTGCTTCAGCTTTGGCCCCATACTGACCTCTCGGATACTGACACTGTGATAATCATTATGAGAAACGCCAGTGGAAAAAGATTGGATGCAAAAAGTGCAGTTACCTCTCCCTCAGACAGCCGAGCATAACTGGAATGTCCTGTTAATATTTTGGTTACTCCACACACTTTCACATGAACCTTGCTGGGAGAGCGGCAGCGGCGTAACAAAAGCAGAACAGGTTGTGGGATCATTGAAACCTACCTGCTGCTCCTTATGGGCTTGTTTGATCCGAGAGGCTGGAGATGGAACCATCTCCGTCTCCACTGTGGCTCATGCCTGACGTTCACATCTATCTCAAGCAGGTGAGTGAGGGCTTTCTGAAGCAGCCCAGGTGCTGGCAGGCTCAGTGTCCTCATGGCCCCGCAGTGGGTTCAAGGCTTGCAAAATGAGGACTGTTTTCCTTACCACCTGACAGAGCCTTTCCGGTGTACACATGCCACCGCTGCACATGAAACCCAGCTGTGAGTCACCACTTTGGGCAAACGGGTGGAAGGGAGCAGGACAGCGGGAGCCGAGGAGAAGTCGGTGGTATCTGATGAGTAGGTGGCCAGGAGCTGCCAGCCACTTTATCCGTCGACTCGTATGCATGTGTTGCAGTATGCAGCAGAAGTTTAGGGTGCTGATCAGCAGAGCAATATGGGATAAAGAAAATTTTGGCAGCATACAGGAGAGATTCAGGCTGTGAGGAGGTGGGAAGAGCTGCCTCAGGAAGATCTTTTGTGTGCAAGCTACTACAATGGGAAACTGCCACCGTTTCTCTTGGGTGTCTGGGAATACAGGGGCTGTGAGTCCTGTTGTTCAAGCTCATGGGTTTAAATCACTGAATTCAGTGCATTTTCTAGGGCAAGTCTAGCCCAGTGCCTTCCAGAACTGTTTAACTGTGCCCGAGACACTCCCGCAGAACAGGAGGAGTATATCCAACAGCTCCCTGAAGGCAGGTAAAGCAGTGAGGGTGGTGTGGCTGTAGCCTCAGGTACTGACCGTGCTGGGGCTGGTGGGAAGGGTGGCTGGTGGGGTCGCTGGACGCATCTGCCCGGGCTCTGCAAATCTGCCTTCGCTCACCCCCGGCACTGGCTGTGCTCCGCCATCGCCAGCCCAGCCCGCTCTCCCTGAGCTCCTGGCCTGGCCAGGCAGCTACCAGCCCTGCTGCCAGCCCGTCCTCATCCTGCCGTGAGAGCACCCGTCTGGCACCCACCTCCTCGGTGCCCACCGCCCCCAGCAGCGGCCGCCAGCCAGCCACATCTTTTGTTTTGGAGGCCTGCGCTCATCCTCTCCGCCCTTGCGCCCCTGGGTTTACAGTATCGCAGCCGCTTCCAGCTTGCGATAGTGGCGTGGCCGCTGGGTGACCCTGGCTTAGCATAAATATTTTGCTTTCACTGGAAGGAAATGTGACATATATTTGGGGTGGAAGTTATCCAGAGACTGTGGCCTCGGGAGCCAAACCGCTGGGAAGCCCCCACTGCGGTGGTCTCAAGGTACCGGCACTGTCAAACACGTTGGACTTACCCCCCACCGCGCCCTGGTGGGGGGTCAAACAAATCTGCCTGTCGGTGGCAACGTGAGTACATTTGGGGGTCGGTGTCGGGCACCCCACGCACACCGCAGCAGTGGGCAGCTACGGTGCCCACGCTCCCTGGATGCGGCACGGCACAGCTCGCCTGCCCCGGCACACCTCCTTACGGGCAGCTGAGAAGCGGCACGAAAGCAGGACATGGTGGACGGAGATGAGCCCAGGTGCTTTCCAAACCCCCGTGTGAGTTAGGAGCAAAGGTGCCATTAGAAAAGATCACTACGTGATTATTTTTGTTTCTTAAACCACGCGACTGTGTAAGCAGCCATGGGTAAGGTGGCTGTCCCTTGCACCGTGGACAGGCCAGGTTAAAGCCTGGATGGATTTTAAAAGCTGGCCTCCAGCCGAGGGGCGTTTGCTGTCGGTCGCGCTTGCAATCACCTGCCTCGGTCTCCCTGGCTGTAGCGTATGCTTAAAAAGGAGTAGCAATAGGATGCCTAACGGCATACTATACAAAGTAGCTAGTGTTGCATTTTACATCTGATAAGTATTAATTAATGGTATTTCAAAGTACAAAACGTGCTGGGATCTCATGCATCGGCTGGAAAGAAATATTTAACCATAATCTTGCTGAATTATGCATTTGACTTGGCATGTCTGATTACCCTGGAGTGGTGTCTGCTCCTTCGGCATTCCTCCCTTGCCGACTTCCCGCAGCAGAGCCCAGCAGCCTACCCGGGGACTCAAAGAGCCGTATTATCCAGAACGGGCAAGCTGCACCAAGTCAAAGGTTTGTTTTTGGTAAGTATCCAGAAATTAAGGCACTAACTTGTTGAGGTTTTAGGCCGTGCCTAGGCCCTGTCCTGATAAACTGCTGTGAGCTTAATTATCAACCTTTGTTTCTCCAGACAGTCAAATTTGTTATGGAGAAAATGCATGTGTGTTGGATTCACTTGTGAAGGGCTCGACAGTAGATAATTTAAAATCAACTTACAGTGACACAGTCTGCCATTAAACCAAAACCAGAAGGTTCCCTTTCACAGGACAATGCTCCTCAGGCACTAAAATAAAAGCTGAACCAACTGCACAGTAATGCTCAGCCAGTCCACAAAACTGTAGGGAGGCACATGGACTTTTTAGGAAGATCCCCAGCGAATGCTAAACAAACCCTGACGTTCCTAGCGCCGATGCCCGGAATCAGCGCTTCGCTCCCTGGTACGTGCGGAGACATTTAAACAGCTCTTGCAGCAGCCGCTGACACCATCACACTGAATCCTGCCTGGGAGACCTTAGAAATGAGTCACGGAGAGGGGAATTAACCCATTACTTAGAGCACGCTGCCAGTGTGCTAAGCTGAAAACAGAGGAGAAGGAACGCGATGAAATAAAAATTTACAGAACTGGAAATCTTCGTCAGGTAAAGATGATGTCTTTTTTTTAAAATTAGAAATATACACATACATACCCATACCCACCCACACACACACATATATATGCACACTCTCTATGGCCAAAGAAAGAAACAGTAAGCACTGCAATCACAGCATGTGCCACACAATCCTAAGCAGGACATGACGTTCACAGTAGAACATAATGTAGGAAAAAGATTAGGTGGGGCACTTCCAAAAATGCCAACCCCCTGAGCACGCTGCGGTGCTCTGGAGGCTGCAGTCCCTCCCTGCTAGTACTCATGTCTACAGCCGAGATTCAGACAAGGGGGGAATGCCTCTGATGGGAGTTGTCAGGTTGCATCCATCCGGGGTCCTCACAACTCACACCCTTGCAGGCTGCCCCAACGCAGAGCGTTACTCCTTACCTTTGGGCTTTGTTCAAACTTGTGTAACCACATTTTGCTGAGTGAAACCACTCCTACATTTCCTACAATCTATAGACTTATTTTCACTGTTAACCTCTCAACCTGCCGTAGCTATTTCTGATTTTGTGGTATCTCGGCTAGCAGGCCTACGTGCTACTCGCCATCTCTATTTGATATTCAGAGTTGTGCTGTTGCGCTCAGCAGCAAGGCCGCAGAAAGCATCTCTGTGGGCCATGCTGCTCTTACGTGTCTATATTGAGACTTACAACTGGAACTCACGCTGAAGCTCTTGCTTCAGGACTCAAGCTGACCTCCTAACTCTTTGAAATCACCACCAGCAGCAGGTTGGCCACCACCAGCGCCCTGCGAGGCGCTTCCGTGCCTTGTCTGAAGCACCTTGCACGGGAGAGTTCTGGAGACAGATTTCTGGCTGCGGCAGCCTTCGGGTATGCTGTGCGACGGCAGCGCCTGCGCCGTGGGCTGCTGCCTCTCCTGAGAGCAGCCAGAGAGGAGGGGTCCTGGCATCACAGGGCTCAGACACGGTCAGTGCCGGGCCAGCAAGGTGCAAGTCCGTGAACTCATTGCTGCTACGGATATGAAATGCTGGGAAAGGGCGAAGGAGCTCGCAGCCATCACAGGCAGGCTCAGTCCCCTGCCCAGACGATGACGGACCTGTCTCCCATCACAGACTCCTTTAACAACAGATTAACCAAATTCTTTTGAGCTTTTCTTGTGCTGAAAGGACATTGCCCAAAGCAGTTGAAAGGACAGCCCACGTATCCCGTATCCAATACTAGGAGCTCTTTTTGATCTGCTTTTCCTTTGACATCATTGTCTGGGGTACCCTCCCCCTTGCAATGTAAATTCATTCCTTTTTCATGCAGTTGGTTTGGATTTGGGGGGAGGGTAAAGTGCCAGCCACCTAAAAAGCCAGCCAGAAGAGTTGCCATCTAAAAGACCGGCTGGCAGCGAGGTGATTTTAACTGACAAAAAAAAGGTGTTGAGAGTAGTTTGATTATTTTGGGGTGGGTGGTGGTGGCACAAAGAGCTCTGGAATCAGTAGAAACAAGCTAATTCAGCTGAGTACCAAAACTGATGCCAGCTCTAGATAAACTTTGCTGCTCTTCTTCCAGTTTTCATCCAGACTTGTCCCAGTCATCACTAGGAACTGCCACCGGGTGCACCTCATACATAAAAACAGGCTAGGAGAGACTTGTGATACGTTTCCCATGCGTTTGCTTTGAACAAGGATGTACCTCACAGCCAGAGCCCAACTTTGCTGTGCCAGTTGAAAAAGTCTGCTTGGAGTTCACACCGAGAGCTGGGGCAGCCATCACCTGGAGCGGCAGGAGGAAACCTCCCCTGTGATCAGAAGGGTACACGTGTGGGGTTATGGCTCTGAAAATCACAGACGTGGGGGCGAGGGGAGTCTGTGAATTGCGGCTCTGGATGCAGCTTTCAGTGGTCAGAGCCATCTCTCTATAAATACCTGTGATGAAGCACATGTCTGACTTCCTAAGCACAAAGCTCTCCCAAACTAAGATTCGTATTCCAAGAAGAGGAGAAAGAGAGATACACCTGGCATGTGTTTCTGAGCTAGAAAACACGAAAAGTTACGCACAACAAGGACGGCATGTTTCCTGAGATGTACCTGGGAGGGTGCTCTCAATCTCTACCAACAGAAGAGATGCTTGAAGATTGCACCCATCCTGAAGCCCTCATTTTCTTTTGCAGCATAATAAGCAAATAGGTTTTAGCCTGTTGCCTGCAGGGAAATGGTTTTGTAATGGAAGGAGCACCCTGCACTAAATCAACAAACAAGAGAATGGCTGTGTTTGTTTTTCCCTGTACAGGAGGTGAAGGTGCAGCCACCCTGGGGTTTCTTTCACATCCTCTCCACTTGACACAGGGCAGGGGACCGGCACAGGCACAGGCAGAGCTGCACATCTGCATGGAGGGAACGTGTAACTGGAACAACAAAATCTTTGGCCTCTGCCTTTCCCCCTGCCCCGACGCCTGCCGTGCCCTCCATGTCAGCAGAGAGGGAGATGCCGGACTCCTGGCACTCCTGGCGCTCTCCCGCCAGGCCGCACTTTCACGCACGCTTTAAGCCAATGCTTGGGAGCTGCCTTGGTGTCGCCTCACTGCCCCCGGCTGCCTGCTTCCAGCCCTCAGCTCCTGTGCAATCACACCCAAGGGCATCAGGGAACAAAGCTGGACTACAACCAACCAAGGACTACAAAAAGGAAGCTTTTTTTTAAACGCAACTCTGTTCCCCACTCCAGTTCACTCTCTTGCACTGGGAGTGATCCACACGTGCTTCTTTTGGCAGCGATGCTGGCTTATGCGGTCTGGTGTTCGTGGCCCTCTGGCCCGGGGCAAGGGATGACCTGGTGGCGGGAGGCGGAAGGGGGGGTTTAGGGGCCGTCCTGGCCCCAGGGCATCCCTGCCCCCCTGTGTGGGTGGTGGGAGAGGAGAGGAGCAAGCACAGCTGAATTAATCCACCAGAAGCAGCGACGCTGGTGGAGGTATCTAGTTCACATGCGTTTACATACTCATAGAAATGCGCTTCAATACAGCTCATTTCACATAGGGTGGGTGTTTTTTGCTTATTGACTCCGAATACAGAACTACCAGTATAATTTTTGTCCATGCTACGTACGCTTTGTTGATACGTCTGAAGGAGTGTGCCTGGCACAGGCACAGACTCAGCGCTGATTTGGAAAAAGAGAGTTATCTCACCAGACAGAGGGGTTTTTTCCTCCCATCGGTTGCATTCCAGAGGCAGTCAACTATTTGGAAGTATCTCATGTGCTTAGTCAGTGCACAGGGAGCATTTGCAAAGGCAAAGGCAGGAGTGAGTTTATATTTTAATCCTGTCTTATGTAGATGTATTCGCCTTATCCATATATTTCTAGCATTTGAACCATTAGCTCAAAACCAGGCCTATGGCAGGAATGAATATTTTAAGAGAGCATATGCTACAGATAGCTAGCCCTCTCCATGTCTAGGACACCCGACGCACAGTCGTATGCCTACAGGTACTCAGGTTTTTCATAGATATTTCCTGTTGGCCCTCCTTGCTCCTTGCAGATAGAGAGAGAAGTATTTCTGTGTGCATCTCTGTGTGTTCATGTATGTGTTAGGACAGGTACTCCTGTGCCTGTACAAGTACCTGTAGACACATGCAGATATATATGTGCCCATACAGACCCACGTTACTAGTCACGTTTACATCTGTGTATATACATGCCTATCCTGCCATGCAATCAAAATATACACAAGTTTGCTTCAACAAGCCAATTGGTTTTTTTTTTTCCTCTCCTGAATTGCCAAATGCTGGAAGCCGCAGGCTAGCTATTGTGGTGACCCTGATTCCCAGGTTTCTTCTGCAGTTGGTGAGTAAGCGGCACTGCAAGTTTCCTAACTGAGATGAAGTTTTGTGTAAATCACCTTCTAGGCATTAGACTTTTCCCAGCAAAAGAGGGGGGCGGGTGTTTAGAGGAGGGAGCGTTGCTCTCTTTGATGTGGGGATTAGTTCACATGTCAGTGCTATCCCCTTTTTTTTAATATGCCGTGATTTATAGGAGGGCGGCTATGAGAGATAGCCAAGGGGATACCCACGTGGGACTTACTGACAGACACCATCTCCCAGGAGATACCTACAACTAAGGCAGCTGGCATCAACAGAAAGACTCCAATTGCAAAAAAAAGACAGCATCGTAAAAAAATAACCTGTTTTGCCTAACAAATGCTTTCTAAAAATTAGGATGTGCTTTAATGCTTATGGATCAGAAACTGGTTTTCCCAGCAGCAGAGGGGGAGTCTTTTTGCACATCCATAATAAAGACATTATAAATGCATTTTTTCCTTCTAAAAAATATTTAGTTTGTATTTTCCCCTTAGAGCACACATCACTAGTGAGAACGAGTGTGGCTCCAAAAATGATCATGCTCACTTGAAACATATTTAGCAATGTGACTGCTCCAGTCAGAGTTTCCATGCTCTCCTGCATGCATCTTTTATCAGTGCTTTAGAAAAACTTCACTTTTTGGTCAAAAGTTACGTGGTTATTCCGCAATCCAATCTTATGTCTATTAGTGTTGGAGGAAACTTTCCTGATGCTTTTCATGGGAACTGGATAAGGCTCTGACTTATTAGGCTAGAAGCCATATTCAGAGTAGCTTTGCTTAGCATATCTGAATTGTTTATGCTTACTGCTTTGTGGAGTGGATGGCAAAGGGGCTGGCAAAGAAGACAGTGATGAATACAGTAAGAAAGATTTAATTAGCTTTTTTTTTTAAAATAGTCTGTATTGGTATTTTTTTCAAAGTTCTATCTGCTTTGGCCCTTTTCAATTCCTAATATTTTTATTTGTCCAGTTCTCTTTAAATGAAATGTTGGGACTAAGCAAACTTCCCCCCAGCCCCCCATAAAAAAAACCCAAAACCAAAAAACCCCAGCAGTTTAATCCCAGCCCAATCAGCTCTTTGAGCTGATTCCCTGCGTGGCTGCACTGGTGTTGAAGGCAGTGGGGGAGACTGGACTGTGGAAGCCCAGACTTCCGAGTGAGCTGCTGTAGAACTCTACCCTAAATAAGTAGTTTTATCATGCTGTTACCACAGACGTAACATGGGGGTCTTCCTTGGGTGTTTCCCCTAACTACTCTCCCATCCAGTTACCCAAAGTCCTGCATTCACCTTCGATGCTGCTTCATGCGCGAGCTCCTCCCAGCACATCAGAGGCAGCTCAGTGTCTGTGTGGGCACCTTATGTTGAGGGACAGACAAAAGCCAAACCACTTCTTCACCGCTACGTTTCCAACGGCCACCTGCACCGCTCCCACTATTCTCCTGAGCATAAAGAGGTTATTGTGCCATCCCCCAGGAACGCGTGACTGCTGCGGACAGCCAAGGCGTGACGCATGATGGGACGTGCCCCACATAAGTAGGCTTTGTACCTGGGGCGGTACAGTCAAGTGGCCACGTGCAAGTGTGGCCTCGCCGTGTGACTTCTCCCACCCCAGAAAGGGCTGCCCCACGTGCTCTGACCCAACTGCTAATCGCCCTTCTCACACCCGCAGTGGAAGCGCAGACAAAATGTCCTCTGGCGTCTCCCCAAGCCGCATGGCACTCTGACCCAAGGCTCCTCCAAAAGTATGTTGCGGCAGCATGCTAGCGCAAACGGGCACGGCTCTGGAGAGCACGGCAGAGACGTGTGCAGGTTTGGCTCTTACGTAGCTGCATATGCACTCCCTCCTCGGCTTGCTACTTTCCTCTCGAGCCACTGTAAGTTGACAGCAAATATAATACTTCTCAGAAATGTGCACAAAATAATGCGTCATGTGGACATGCGCCCTCTCCCCCCAGACAGGTAACAGTACAGTAACTCAGAGTGATGTTTGCTTTCACCACAGCCTGATGCAGGGCTGGGGATGGTGAGGGGTGTGTAGAGAGAAAAGGGTGACTTGGTAGACTGGAAACGATAACCCTTTCCACAGCCTGGGAAACACGCCACGTATGTTTCTGGCAAGGAAGGGTATTTAAGAGACATGGCACATGCTGTGCTACTTATTATTCTGTGCAGATGGCCCACTAGGGCCAAAAATCAAAACTTTTTTCTGCTTGTTTGTTCAAATTGTCAAAATATTTGACTGACTGAATGTCAGTCGGTATCTTGGAGACAGTACTTCATAGAAGGAAAGACAATTCGGTGGTCACTGGGCTCCCCCGTTTCACTGCACTTTCCAGAAATGGAAAATCCTGCTCGCCGGTCTCCTGGCCGTCGTGTGGCAGGGTGGGCAGCACCAGCACATCACAGGCACAGACATTACCGACTTGTATTCTCTTCTACAGACGCGTTACCATTTGGGTGCTCAGACCTATCTCCATTCTCACCACTGGTTTGAATCCCTCCTGAAGGGTTAAATAAGTTTTTTCTTTAAATAAACTGGCAGCACTGGCTGATTAAACCCCGGTATTTATGCATGTATTTCGTTAATGCTTTTCAGTGAGAAAAGTAATTCCTGTATTATTGAGGTATGCTCTCATCTGGGAGAAGGAGAATTTTTCAAGTCTCCTGTTTAGATTGAGTTAGAAATATCCAACTTAAGCAAAGTGTGTTAAACACCACACGTACTAAAGAGTTAGACAAGTACTTCTCAGTAGTTACATTTGAGTGTAGAGACTGAGACTGGAACTCAGATTTTATGATTTTGGAAGGTTACAATTAAGAATTAAACAATGTAATAAAATATAAAACAACAATCAAGCAGCCAGCCAGTCAAGCAGAACAGGCTTACTCTTTTGAATGCATGAGAAAAGTAGAGAATTTGAAAAATACCGTCAATTTTGTTTGTTTGTTTGTTTGCTTTTGAAAGTTGTGTTGGTAATGCTGGGGCTTAAAACAGAACAATATAAATAGACTGTAATTCAAAACTTTGCCATGGTCTTTTCACTTAAAACCACAAAAATGCATGTATAGGTTGGAGTTCATAACCAGCCTGCCCACTCCCCCTCCAAAAAATAAAGAACCAAATCTGAAACCAAATGCTCAGTTTGAATATCCAACTGTTTGGCTCGAAGGTGCAACTGGCACGTCTTTCTGTGGGCCATGTGAAACCCAGATGAGCACCGGCCCCTCACAGCCAGACACAATTCCCATGCTTTCCAAAGCCGAGCTGCAGTTCATGAATCATACACCGTCACGTGCGTGAAATCCTACGTGGAGAACAAGAACTCTTTCTGCAGGAGATACCTGCACTGCTTCGTGTTACAGCGATAGCGAGGAAATGAGTCTCTCTGCCGATATATCAGAAGCAGCTTTTGAACATTTCAGCTTTTCATCTATATTTAATAAAAACATAACTTCCAAAAGCATATGTTTTCTCTGCTGTCTCACAGGTAGGAGGGATTTGAAAGAAAACATTTCGTCAGCTTCGCAGGTTGTGTGATATATTAAATACCTGCAGTATCATCTAATGGAAGATGCAGTGTCATCTATCTGTTGGTAATGGAAGGTTTTTGGGAAAGGACTGTATTTTCTTTTTGATTCCCTACTAACAAACATACTGGCAATGTCCACTGAAGTTTAAAACTGTACTAGATCATAGCTGTGTGCCCTGTATACAGGCTTTAAGAAGTGATTTCCATACCCCGCTGAAGCAATTAACCATTAGTATGGCGGTCGGGCTAGAGAAAGCGAGGCAACAGCAATATGCACTTGGTTGGAAAGCAGCAATTCTTTTTTTCTTCAGGTCTAAAAGGCAGCCTTGTCAGACATTCACCTGGCTCCACAGCTTGTATTTTCAGCTTAGGAGAGAGCTCAAAGACTCTGGAAACTCCGGCTAAATAGCCGCCTTCTTAGCACCCTCCCGGGCGCAAAGCTTCCCTGGCACCTGATTAGGAAAACACTGCAGGGGATTTGCAGAAACCGGGGCTGGGGTCAGGAGAAACCGTTAAACCTTTGCATGTAACTTTTCATGTGACCAGGCTGATGGTCCAGTGACTGTGGGCTCCATTGGCAGGCAGTGACTTGCGGAGACCTGGGAATTATTACATGGGATTGGGAGAGAATGCCAGCAATGCGCATAGGGCTCGGGGCGGGGAGGATGAAAGGCAAACGCCACTCTATGAATGAATTCAGAAATATGCATGCAATTTGTGAATGACTTCTTTCCCTTCACCGAACCTGCACATAAGTTTCTACAGCCACCGGTGAAAGCCTCACGCTACTTTCCTACAGCTGAGGAGGTTCACGCCAACCCGCTTAGCTCTGCCAGCCCACCTGCCGCTCCCCAGCACCCACGGCCACATGGGCGCAGGCCATGCGGCCATTCCGGGTGAAAGATGCTACCAGCAGTGAGAAGGGTGCTGTTGCAGCATGCCATGCACGAAGGTCCTTGCCAAGGCACCAGCGAGCCTCCTAAACGCCGCTGCGCTCCAGAGGAGAGCCTGGTGCAGCTCCTCTGAATGTGGCGGCTCCCACCAGTGGTGGCAGCGCCGTGGGGCCACCGGCAGCTGAGTGTGAGGGGGCAAAGTTAAGGGTTGCTGATTTGGCAATCTGGACCAAGCAGTGCCAGAACAGTCCATTGGCGGTGGGGTAGAGCTCAGGCGGTGCCACCTCCATCGTCACCACGGTGGCTGGGGGCTCACCCGCCTGGTGGCTGGCCTCCCGAGGCGGCTGCTGCAGTCAGACGGGTGGTGCGGGCATGCGGGCATGTGCTTCAAAAGTGCACATAGGAAGAGTAACTTGCTGCGTCCTCATGGTGTGTAACTTTGGAAAGATGGGAGCAGGGCATCCGCCATCTAGAAATGGTGTCCCTGCAGCTCCTCGCTTGGCACGGTGGAACCATCTTTTATTATCCTTTGGGGCTATGGCTACAAACAAAAAATCCTTTCATTTCACTTTGGCGGCAGCTCAGGTTGTGTGCGCTCTGGCTGCTTCCTTAATTATAGTGGTTGTTGACAACTTCTTCTGATAGAGACCGTCTCTTTAAGCAGCCCTCCCACTCCCCCGCTTTTTTTTGCAGTCTGAACACATAACAAACTGGGGCAACATTCTGTAAAAATAAGCTCACTGTAATGCAGTGATTCCCGCGCCACAGTTATGCTGTGTTCCTCTCTTCTGCCCTCTCAGTTTGTGCTGCTGCTGTTTATTTCCCCTTCTGGCTATAAGAACATTTTATTTATTGGTGCTGGATTTCCTGTTGCCTGCAGCTGCCCGTACTTTACCCTCTCCAGCCCACTTTGCCGTTTGAGTCGGTTTGTAGGTTTGTTATAGCACTGACTGGGGTGCTCTCAGCAAGTTTGGTCAGTGGTTGGATTAAGCAACCCTTGACAAAAAGGGAACTTGCACGGCAGCCTGGGCATACAAAACCCCCAAACAAACCAAAAGCTGCTATGGGGACCCCTCACAAGCGTAGGAGGGGTCTCTTTTTTATAACTTACTGAGGCAGAGATTATGCTTTCTCGGATGGCACGAACACCTCTTGTCTTGCTTGCACGCGCTGCACAGGGAGGAAGTCAGCTCTTCAAGCTGTACATGGTCTGCAGGTCTGATGGATGAGGGGTTAAAGGTTTGCAATTATTTGTATTTCAGACCGTGGGCCACATCGTGGTAGAAATGCTGTGCGGACTTTCCACACGTGAGGTTCATGAATGACTTCCCTGACCTTTTGTGGACATTCAGCATCCTCGTAGTAAACACAAAGATTGCTTATACGGAAAGTGAGATCATGAAGGGGAAAAATATGTTTTGCTACTCTGAACGTGATTTCTCTGCTGGAAGGAAGGAGGAGGCATGAGCTCTTAACACTCTGTCTATTACCGGCAAGGCCAGTTGGAAAAGCTCACTCATCTGCACTGGGGAGAAGTGCTTCACCTAATTCTGTGTTGTCTGATACTGATTTGGCACTATTTTGAGTGGCAGAGAATAAGGCTGAAGCAGCACCTAATGGTAATATTCTCTCTCCTGTGTTTTACGTGTGAGGGGCTGTCCTACTTTTATCATCTTTTCTTTCTGTTTCTCGGGGATTTGGGGCCTGAAAACTGAGTGATGCGAGTTAAGGGTGAAGTGAACCCCAAGGCATGGAGGCAGCTGTGCCGTGTTTTACCGCACTGCAGCCGTAGCCCTGTCAGGATGTGATCCTTTCAGCTGCCGTTCGCGGTGGGCAGTCGCTGGTGGAGAAGCACTGCAGGTGCAGCACCGTCAGACACTTTCTCCTTTGTGTCAGATGTCCGAGAGCTGCCCAGGAACATTAAATAGGGAATGGTCTTCTGACGTGTTCCAGGTAAGATGCAAATGGGAGATCCTGAGCATTTGAACTGTGGAAGATCCCACTGTGTTACCTGCAAGCTAGTGTTTTAACCCCTGTGTCTTGGCCAAATTCCAGCTCTCCTAATCACATCCTGCCTAGGTGAACATTCCCTTGTGTTCGTACACTGCTTTCTTCCCCGCTTGTTTTCAGCAGCTGTGTGGAGTTGCTGGGCACGGCAAAGTGCTTGCCGTGTTCCACCCCAGGCCTGGGTGCCTTTCAGTGGGGAATGAAATGAGCGCTGTGCACAGCATTTGCAGTGAGTCTGGATCCTCGGCAGGGAAGGGTGCTACAAAAGAAGTGTACCCAAGGTCCCGCGTTGGGGCCCTGGCACAGAAGGTAACAGCGTGAAGAGGCCAAAGGCACCAGTGCTGCGGTGCTCCACAGCGTCACAGGAGAGGCAGGAGGACGCTGTTCCACTTGCACTGTGATCTGATTTTCCTCCCAGCATCTCTCACCTACAAGGGCTGGAATAGCTGGTACTCACTGATCTGGCTTTGGGGGCTTGACTGACTTCAGCTTTGCTTGCACAGCGGGAGAAGCTCTCAGTCCCGCTTACGCCAGCCACTGTCAACACATTTCCACCTTTTGCATGTCTAGTTATTGATCTATGTGGACAAGGGAAGCTAAGGGAAAAGAAATAATTCAAAACCTTCAAGTCTATAGATTTGTTTCCTTCCCTTCCACTTCACGGCTTATGTGCACGTTGCTTTTTGCTCAGCCCTGTTGAGAACAACTCTCTTCAACTGCCCTTTAATCTCCCTGGTAAAAACCTGACTCGTACCACTGGAGAGGAACTGGCTGATGGATTATCTCCTGAAGAGCTGAAAGAGGATGGCTGTAGCGGTAGTTATGGGATACTGATAATAAGCAGTAAGAAATGCAGCTCACATGCAGAAGGATAATGAAATCACATATATTCAATGCAGGAGCGACTTATTGGCTCATCTGTCCAATTTTCTTGTCAGCCAAGTTGTCTCTTTGATTATGTGATTTTTTACCACAGTCCAGCCTCAATATTATATAGAAGGACACACAAAAATGTTTGAGGTTGCTCCTCATAGTAGCTCCTGGCAGCAGTGGAGGCAGAACATGCAGACAGAGCAGGACTTGCTTTTTTTTTTGTCCCACTCGCATCCTTTTCTAATCTTTTCGACATCTTAATCCCACGGGACAGCAGATGTGAGCAGTTTTTCTGTTCCAAGGGGGAAAAAACAAGGTTATCTCAAGGTGTGATGCCAGCATGTTTTCACTATATCCCGAAAGTGAAGTACAGCAAGCCTTGAAAAGGGAAGGCATGTGTGTTGTCTGTGATGTAAGGTAGAAAGCTGGACTCAAAGATCGGAGTCCTCTTGCCACGCTGCCCATGTGACTTCAGGCAAGGCACAACTTTGTCAGTCTCATTAGCCCTGTCGTTAAACTGTATTTAGTACTTGCTTCAAGGGGCTGAGAAGAAGGCGATTAAGCTTTAATTAAGTAATGTTTGTAAAACATTTTAGAACTTGGATGGAAATTTCCCAGGTAGTGCAGAGAGCACTAAAAAGCTTATCTCCCTCTCCAGCCGCAAATGGTCCTGCAATTTGAGAAACGAGTGAAACAGTGCTTGCATTTCGGTGTTTATAATGACAAAAAACCCTACCCTCCAGCTTCTCCTCTCTATCCTTCCATGTTTTTTAAAAAAAGGAGAGGTAGCAATGAGAAATGTCAGTCTAAACAGAGCACAGTTGCTCCCTGGAGACTCAAATGCATCTCAGCGGAATTTTCCCTGCCTTCAGTCTTTTGTGCTTCTGAAAGGTCCTGGAACCAGGCATGTGACTGTAAGAGCGAAAAACACTTCTGTGTCTGAGTGCTCTACCAAATATTTACAAGATACCCAGATAAAATGGCTACAAGCAAGTTCAGCAGGGTTTGACTGCACGGCCAGCAGCACAGCACTGTCAAGAAGAAAACCTAAATGTTAGTTAAAACAAAATTAAAATTAAATTTTACATAGGTCTCTTCAAAGCACAAAACTGGTAACGCTGAAGCTGGAAAATTGCTCTTCCCCAGGGTGCAATGTATTAGCTTCTAAAAGTAGCTTATTGAAATGGAGTAGCTTCCTTGTTGCGATGGAAACTTCCTGGTAAAAGGAGAGCGCAAAGCTGTGTGACCGGGCATGTGAGTAGCCAGCTGCAGAGTAGCCTTCTCCATGCCATCCTGTTTGGTGGCTGGCAGTGACGTGACATAGGCTTCTACACCCCATCAGCTCCTCAGTGTCTTGCACTGCCACGGTAAGGGTGTGAAGTACTTTTTAATAGGGGCCATGTGCTCCCCAGGAACTCTCTGGTCACCCAAAGACTGCCCAGCAAACAGCAGACGGCAACCTGCTCGCCTCACGACCGCAGGTGGCCCCACTGCAGCTGATTTCCTCGCTGTGTTCCCTACAGCCACTTCAGCAGTACCCCAGACCTCCCGTATTTCTGCACAGGTTACTCTGCTTTTCAAGAGGTTGCTCAGGGAGGCTTTCCCTGTGACTGCAGAGGACAGAACCAGCCCTTTGGGCCAATGGCAACTGTGCATCGGCAGTCGGCACTAACTGAACCCATAGCTTTCCCTTACGGATGCGAGGCTTGAGAGCCGGGAACGACCTGATCCTGATCACAGTGCAGCCAGCGATGCCTTCAGTGGCCTTTCGCAAGTCATACATTCTCTAAGTCCGTGAGTAAATAGTTCTGTGGTTTGCAGTCATGTGAATACTTTAAAAATACTTTCGAGACAGAGGAAGCTAAGCAGCTGTAGCACACACCGATCTTCCCACCTTTTGGATTGCTACTTGTTCTCCTTCCATTCCGAACTGTCAGAGCATGGCTATGAGCAACTTTGTTACATCATTGCTGATGATTTTCAAGTGAGTTACAGGAATAAGAGTTCACTGAACTATTGCTTCGTAATGAAGCCAATGAGTGGGTTTATAATTTCTCGTAAAAAGCAGACGCGAACGTTTCACTATGTTATGGGCTGCGGACACCAAGCACTCTCGTGTGTTTTATTGTCAGTTCCTCCAAATCGGTGAGGTGAGGGGGTGAATTAGGAAGGCGCGTGTGGCCTGTGCTTCTTCAGTAGCATGTGTGTTGTTCAGAGGCTTTTATTACTATGTCACTTAAATTAACCTGAACAAAATACAGGATTTTTATAAGTTCAGAGATAAGTATGGCCCCACACATGAAAAGAACAGCATTTTGTTTTAAAGTTAGTCTTCAAAGAGACAAAAGAAGAAGAATGCTCACTATATGCTTCACTGGATTTTTGAAAACCAGCGTTGTCATTCATTCACTCGTTTCTTAGTGGAGGTTTCATTTATCCTTTCTATAGATTGGATGTATTGCTTGGAGTCTCACCAGTAGTGCCGGGTAAAGCAGCATCAAGTAAAGTATCTTTCAAGGCAGTGTTCCTCACTCGTATGGTCTGCAGGGCAGGATTGGTTCCTTCCAAGGTTAAATTTGTTTGATCCTTTCCATCTGAAACACACAATAAAGACAGACACCTCAATGCCAAAGCTACCAATTTCTCCAGTGAACAATCACTTGGAAACTCGTTTAATCCACAAAACAAATCAAGGTAGTTAGTTCAGTAGGAACTACTTTCGCAGACTTGCTGAAAATGGATTGATTTATACGTAACGATCCTCTTTCTGCTACCTGCCTGGCTGCTACCAGTGTTCAGACTCTCATTCTCATCCTGGCTGGCAAAGTTTCTGATGCTACTCTCGTGCTCCGGAGCCAAACCTTAGAATTGTCCGGGCCTCTCTACCATCCTTTGGCAGACCTCTCCAAAGGCCAGTGTATACCTGCTGAGGACCTTTGCGTCACCCTAATTATCCAACAGAATTGTTTTTTCATAGCCAGTGCCTGTGAACAGAGAATGGGATGTGCAAGACGACTGACATTCTCTACTACAGCTTGTTTTCTACAGTTCAAGCACATTTCTTAGAGTTAAATAGAGCACAGCTCATACCAATATATTTTCCAACTATTAGGAAATTGCCTTGGATTCAGAGAAAATATTATGGCTCCACCCTGTATGCTTTACTGATACTTAGGCTGAGAGCAGAGCCTGCTTCCTAACCAGTATGAGCTGCTTCTCTTCTAAGCTTAGTCCCACGTCAGTGCCAGGCTGTAAATTGCTTTGGGATGAAGTTTACTATGTATATACCAGAAATTATATTACTGTGATTAAACACCTTACGTAGAAAATGGACTGTTTGTGAGAGGAGATATTAAAAACCAAAATGAAAGCCTTCCTGATCAACCTGCAAGCTGATGAAAGGAACACAAACTGAAGAAACACGTAGTTATCAGGACCAAAATATCCAAGGTACTAATGAATCATCAGTCAGATCGTGTCACGCCCTCAGGTTTGCTGCTATTAACTGTGTTGCAAGGTGTCCCGGGCCTATTCAAATACACACTTCTCTTCTGATATCTACAGCTGACCCACTGAGACAAGCTCCATCGTAGCACAGGGAGACCTCAGCTGCTCAAAGGACTCCGCAGAACAGCCAGTTCATACCTGGGTTGATTCCTATTGTTCTGTATCAAAGCTTTGAAGAAGTCAATAAAGGTGAAAGAAGGAGGGTGAAAGGCAAGGTATTCCACTGCAACAGGCCACAACGTTACTAATATTAGCAGAGGTGGTATTGTACAAGAAACACAAGACTTACACAGGTGGTCAAGAGAAGCTGTGTCTCAGCTTTCCTCCTCCTCTCTAGCCCTGTTAGTTAACTATATGAAAAGCAGCTACACTAGAAAAGAGTTGCTCATATAGCTGTCCTGGTATAACTGTACTGACAATGATGATAACCCTAATGCAGGTAGAACAAACCCCACTTTTGCCAATACACCTTTGATGAATTCCTCAAGGGAAATACGCTATACTGACAAAAGCACCTCTAAGACTGTTTAAACAAGCCTGATATTTACTGCAAGGCACCTGCAGCATTTTTTAAAGTTAGATCCCTACCCAGCTCTACCTAATTTTAATATAGAGCTGGCTTGGCAGCCCAGAAAACGAACAGAAAAACCTTCTGTGAATTTACTGGAAGAGCCTAAAGAATCAGTGCACTTGTCTATACTCCAGCTTTGGGAGAGGGATGGCAGGAAATGCATCTATCTGGGAACTTGTTTCAATAGAAAGCTAGGCAAGGGAGTAGGTGAGCAAATTCCTTCTGAAGAAACAGCTCTTAGCAAGCCTTTGGGAACTTTATATTCTTATCCGATTAAAACAAACAAACAATCCAACCCCCTAAGCCCTAAAAGACCACTTTCTCAGCAAGGGAACAGAAAATACCGTCTGTCTTCAAGAAGAATTTAGGCATTCCGTAGTCATGATGTACTAGACTTATAAACACTGTCAGTGCATCAAAGATAATGGAAAAGATTTTTGTAGTGTCGTATTAGCCAACTACATTTTTGAGCCTGAGATAACCCAGTAAATATGCATTTTCAATATGCTATCCTTTTTTGCTCAGTTGTTTGTTTCTGTTAAACCATGACGTTTAAAAAATTCACAGGAATTTTGGAAGTCTGTTTAACACCACTGCTTTTTGAACAGCATCGCTCAGGAATCCCAGGCCTAATGACTCTCAGATTTTGTAAAGCAGCTGGCCATAGGTTTCAACTACAGTATACTATAGCTTTTTTTCTGGTTTTCAGTAAGGTTCATTTTCTACCAAACAGGGTTTGTATCACAGGCTTAGTTGCAAGTTTAGCTGAAGAATGATACCACCTGTCCATAATCACAAATTACAAAGCTTAATATAGCTTTTTAGCACCGTTTTTCTAGAATAACTGCTAGTTACTAATAGGTATTGAACATTTCCCATTGATTTTGTGTGCAATAACCTTAACTAGCTGTATCCTTACCTGAAGTAGGCTGATGCTACATAAAACTGCTTAGATTTCTACACAGGCTCTGATTCAGTCTTTTTTATGTTCTCCGAGTGATTCAACTGGTGGAACTGGCCTAAATGATTATAGGCAAGCACGTGTAACCCTTTCATGGGGCTAGAAGCCACTGCAAAGTTATTTGTAGTGTATGTATGCAAATCAACTTCAGTTTGAGATAGTCTGGGAGAAGTTTGAGGGGGATTTCCCTGCTTTATGTAATCTATTGTCGCTTCTTAGCTTCCTCTATTCACATGGCCAAGAGGCATAAGCATGACACTGCTGGTAATTTCTCAAACTCAATCTGAAAGCAAAGACAATGTGCTCAGTGACCTACAGCAGTCTTGCAGCTTTTGGTAAATCCTCAGACGCTGGCTCAATGATGTCTAGAATAATGGGGGCCTGAAGAAGCAGTGCGGGGAATAACTCAGATGAGGAGGGCTTCACTTACTGGCATACTTTGAAAGTGGTCAGCAGCCAAGAAGATTTATGTGCTATCCCTCAGATAATTCTGGCTTACCCAGAGCTCTAGTTTGCATTTCTGGATCCATACAGAGTGCTGCATCTCGCACGTGACGAGTGCTGTCAGTTCAGTGTCGGATCGGCGTGGGGCAGTTACGAGACCGCCGCAGATCAGACTGCGAGCACATGGCCGTGGCTGCCTTCCCTGGCCATTCTCATGGGGAGGTGAGGAAGAAAAATCGTCTTGCCACGTGCTCAGGCAGATCTAGTCCCAGTAAAGATAGTCACTGAAATGACAGGACGGACGGGCAGAAGCGTTAAGGCAGGTAGGAGAAACATCCTGCCTGCTGGCAGCCCCCAGCGAGCTCTGTGCTGCGGAGGCCAGGCTGCTTCCGACACCCAGGTGAGCCTGTTCAGTGCTAGGCTGGGTATCGCTCTCGGCCCAGTGCATCGTGCTGTACAGATTGCGGTGTTAGTGTTCCAAATGGGAAGATTTATAATTCAGCAACTGAATTACCCGGATTCTGAGAAACATGCTTACCGAAAACCACAGCTAAGGGAAATACGACAGGTGAAGTAAGCGTGGTGGCACAGAGGAGGAAGGAAACCTCCCTGCAGTGCACTGATAAGAGTGTGTTGATATATACTGTGCTCAATCTGGACAATCTGCAACCGGGAAAACACAGGCTAGCAGAAGGAAATTCAGCTTGGAGGCCCTAGGGACTGAATCAGTCTGTTAAAATGCTTTGTCGGTTTTATTTATCACTTCTTAATTAGGATGCTTAACCAAGACATTGGAAAATTAGTAACTTAAATATTCAACAACGTGACTTTCAGTTACAATATGACAATTCTGAATAAAGTTCATGGAAAGCTTGTCCTTCCTAGGTACTCCAACAAAGCCAAAGGGAACTGGACTGGACCAAAAAAAAAGTAGCAAAAAAAAAAAAGTAGGGCACTATTGTGGAGACCTGGTTAAAAATCCAAGTCTTACCACAGGTTCATTGAATGCTCCTGGGCAAGTTGTTCCCTGCCCTGCGCTTCACTTTTTCCCATCTGTAATAACGGTACAACAATGTTGACCTTCCTTGTAAATCACTGAGATGAACGGCTAGAAAAGCAGTAATACATTATTAATTATTTATTATTATTTCTGAGGAAGAAAAAGCAAAGCGAAGAAGCTGTCAGTCTTTCAGGGTTTTCTTGATCTTCATAAAAAAGAGAAAAGCACCACATAACGTGAATTTCACACAACAAACTTTTGGTGAGCCACCTTTAAGAAGAAGTAGTGGGTGCGCAATTAAAAGAAAGTTAAACGCGGGCAGACACTCAGGAATCCTAAAGCTCCAGATGGCAAAACGAGTTAGGCTGCAGAGCAGGCTCCCACAGGAAGCGGTGAAACCCCCATTGTTTGAGACTTTAGAAACGGAATTCTTCAAAGTGCTGGTATATGCAATACAAGGAGCCGTTCTGCGCTGCCTCGAAAGGTAGTGGCACTGCAACAACCTGCCAGAGCTACACTTACCATTTCTACAATTTTAAGAGGATTCTTGCTGCTCTGAATACAAAGAGCTGTAGACTCTCTTGTCATCAATATAGTATCTGAGGAACATCTACCGAGCAGTAACTACATGGTGTTTTTGCAGGAGAGAGATTCAGCAACCCTTAACACACCTTTCACGTTCCTACTTNAATACAAAGAGCTGTAGACTCTCTTGTCATCAATATAGTATCTGAGGAACATCTACCGAGCAGTAACTACATGGTGTTTTTGCAGGAGAGAGATTCAGCAACCCTTAAGACACCTTTCACGTTCCTACTTCTGAGATCTGAACTTTGTATGTCCAAGAAGGGAAAGACAGCCCCCTATTCTCTATTTGAGAATTACAGTGTGCATCCTACAGACAGACTATTTATTTCCTGTATTACAATCTAATGAAAAACTGGGTGGCTTGATTTTTACAAGCAGTGGTTTGCAGAAGAAATACCATTATACTAATGGGAAGCAAACGAGTGATCATTACGTAAGCGGCATTATGAGACACAGAACTAATGTTGAAACATTAAATGCTCTGGGTCAAACTCACCAAAATGGGAACTGGCAGCAGCACGCTGGAACACTGGTGTTTCTCCACACTCAGATACTACTCCAAACATTTCCCACTGCTGCTAATGCTGGTTGAGCTCCTCTGGAGGTAGCTGTGGAGGGAGTCTGACTGCTTCTGTTGTTACTGGCACTTAAAATCTTAAGACCTTCTCTGAAATCCAAATTCAGAGCTTTGGGCTGGTTTTATTGATACAATTTGGTTTACCGGTTGGAGCAGGTAGAGAAAGAAAAATTTTTATAAGGAGCTTAGAATTAGAGTTGTAATACCTTAATTTCCTCTTGGTCTCATACCTGCCGGTATACAAAAAGAGAGGCGAATTGATTCAGAGGGCATATGTGCACTAGTGACCCTGTCTTCCTTTTTTCACTTGGGCAGGACGGCCACGGAGCGCTCCCGATCCCCCTCTCAGCGGCGCACCCCAGCACGCCTCGCCTGCTGCCTCTGCGCAGGAGGGCTGGCACCGCCTGCACGCTGCCCCCGTCCCTGGCCAGGGACCCAGCAATTTCCTCAGGAATGAATCACGAACAAAAAACCAAGCAAGAGCTATTTAAGAAGTTTTCTTCTCCCTCCGCAACTGTCCTGTCCAGTATCGTATTCCTGACAGTTTATTCTTCAAGAATTTAGCCATCTAAGGTTTCAGTGACTCATCTGATGAACCTTCTACCCATTTCCTGGAAAGAGTCCTGCACGGTCCTCTACACCTCCCTGCCATTTTCCCCGAGGGTCTCATTCTCGCTACATTTTCACATAGTTCAGCTTTCCTTCATTTTTGGGGTGGAGGATGGAAGCAAAAATATCTTGAGTGCACCCAAATCTGCAGTGCAACCGGAAAGCGGCGTGGTGAAAGAAACATCTGGAAAACAAAGACGGGCACTGAACCAGAGAGTCTCTTTTGGAAGTAGCTGCCTCTTGGGCTGAACGCTCGTTAGGAGAAAAGGAGCCGCTGTAGGAAGAGCTGTGCGGTACAATTCGGGCATGAATTTACCAGGGCCGTACCCTGTAAAATGAAGACAAAAAAGATCATTGCCTGGGTGGGTGTGACTCACCCTGGGCAAATGCCACTGATGACAAGTACCCTGACACGAGCTATTGAATGAATCGGGCTGGAAGGGAACCAAAGTAACCATTTTACATACTTGGGCCAATCTGAAAGACACTTCTGTGCAGAAAACAACTGCTTCCTTTTCCTGATTAAAAATAAAGTTCAAAAGCTGCTCACAGGCAGCTTGAAAGATACTTCAGCAAACTCTGATCGAAGCGGGCTCGTGCAATGCCTACAGCAGACAGCTGCCTGGACATGCGCGATGCCCAGACCATACATCCTAGCCCATACAGAAGTGCTGTATGTGCATATTTATGTTACAGAGAAAACGGAGCGTCTAGCATTCTTCTTAAGATACGCAGAAACGTGTGTGAGCGTGAGTCCATCGAGATAATCACAGACGTGTGAAACAGCTCAGCAACAGTGCCGGTGTGTGTTTATAGATCTATGCCTTCTACGCCTAAGTCAGCACACTAAGCACCCTGGCTTACACTAACTTGCAGTAGGGCTGGTTAAGGAATTTGCAGATCTGTCTGATGGAGGCAGGGCCAACATGTCCGGCATTCTCAGAGGATTATTTCAGTGCTGAGTTATACCAGTATAACTGGCATGTATACTGGTGTGTGTGAGTGTATATGTGTATCTCTATGTACACACACGCACACATCTATACACAGATACATATATACATGTCAGTATATATACGCTGACGTGCATCACAAGCCTCTTCCCTTTAAAGGCATATGGTGTCAGGTCGAAGTTGGCTCGACATTCTTCTTATTAAAAAAAACCAACAAACTTCTACAAGCCCCGATTCCAACAGAAATGTTTCCATGATTTATTTTAAGAAGGGAACATTCCCCTGCGGTGCTCACCGCAACCCAAACATTGCAGCACTGTGCAAGAGCATGAGAACCGGAGAGGAAACTGAAGAATCTATTTTCACCGCTCTAGAAGAGAAATACAGAAAGTAAACAAACAGCAAAAGCAGTGACAAATAAACTCGATTGCAGTGGTGGCTGCAGTGTTCTCTATAGTACGCCTAAGGAGTAGATTTGAAGCGTGCATGCTTCTCTAGCGATTTCTACAAGACGTGTGACTAAGTGTGAGATGGGAACTCGTGGGAGCCATCTACACTGTAAGAAAGAGATCTATTTTATTTTGGTCGAGCCTTCCTGCTCCTCACACCTTGCCTTTCTCATTTGAGAAACTGAACAGCAGACTAGAAGAAATTGCCTCACTGTTTGCAAAGCTGGAAAATAACGTGAAGCTTGGGCAAGCTATCCAGCGAACAAATCCTTCGTTTGTGGGAAAGCTCTCAGACGCTTCAAAGTAACGGGAAGAGTCTTTCCTCTCAGTATCTGGAGCCCTGTAATCTTCAGAAAGGGGAAACTGCATTCAGTGCTACTGCTTGTTCCTTTGCTCAGGGTTGCAAAAAGCAGCAGGCACTAGGAGAAGAAAAAAAGGGGCATACGGAGGCAGAAAGAACTGCTGAGGGAGCACATACTTTCCTGACGCAACTGCTGACTGCATGCACACACACATACATGCAGTCATGCACACACAGCTCCTCGATCGGAAAGGTCTGTGTACTGAGGAGAGAGGTAAAAAATAGTGAAGCCTGCCCAAAAGGGGCTGTAAAGACTGACCTAGTGGCAGATTAGTGATTTCACCAGAAAGTTGTTGGAAGCTGTAAACAGGAAATGGTTAAGTAAAAGCAGGTGGAGCATGCCGACTGCAGGAACAACAAAGGAAATCGCTGAGCCTCCAAATGGATGCAAAAAAAATGCTCTTCTGCTCAGTCCTTGGCAGTTGCAATATGCCCGCTCCTCCTTCTCCTGGTCCTTCTCTGCTATCCTTACCTCCCCAAGCTACAAAGTCTCGCAGTCTGCAAGCACCTTTTGCTTGAGTAATCCGCTCTCTCTGAATTTTGGAACGAGCACGGGCGAGTTGGGAGGTTCTGGCTGGAAGGCAGAAGACAAGAGGGACTCACCTACTGCGCAAAGGATGAGTCAGAAGTACCCAGCAGTGCCCACTGCCTGCCAGGGGCTTCAGGTCTGAGGAGCCAGAACGACGTCTCTGACTATTGCCCCAGGTGCTGCAGTCCCAAGTGTATTTAGCATAACAGTCAATCAGCAAAACATTATTCTGATTGCACTTGGCTTTAGGAATCATTCTCCATCTGTACCGAAACCTGGTCCCTTCTGGGGCAGAGCACTGCAGCTGTTTAATAGCTCACAGCAACATCACACAAGCAGATGGAAAAGAAAGCGAAATGTGTAAGAAGGGTTCTTTCCACTTTCCTTCTAACCCTTCCTTTCTCTCCTCTTTGCCCACAGCAATTCGTGCCAATTCCAGACAACTCCAGATGTGTGTCTTTCCCACCAGTATCTGCAGAGACTTGGCTCTGGAGACTGGGATCCGCTTGCCAACAAGCTGCCTCCCGGTGCTTTCAGCCCCAAGGGTCGAGCTCCTGCTGCCACGCTCTCATCCCCGGCTGTGCTGCCAGACATGCTGCGAGATGGAGGGCAGACGTGCTGGTAAGGAACAATTCTGCTTTCTTCTAGTGAGTATAGCATTGATGTAAAATTGTTTAACACAGACAAGACGCTCTTGCCTTCAAAGTATACCAAACAGTCACATTAAAGCCCCGAGGAAAGTTAAGAAAGGAGCACATAGATTAGCTTGAATCATTTTGACCTTGTCTACATTTTAAGTATTAGACTGCAAAGCTATGTTGGCAAACTCTATTCTTCTCCTCCTCTCCTAGATTTAAACTGGAAAAAAAAAAGATCTGTTTCTTCTTACATTCCGAGCAAAGAAAAAACTAACAGCAAATGGGCTTCTATGGAGTTACAACTGCACAAAGAAACAGGGTTTTTTTGGTAGAGAAACCTCGCAAAGAAATCTTGCCCTTTTTTGACATCATTATTTTGGCAAAACTTACCAGGTGTTACTAGGAGTGCAAACTTACACCGCCTTTTCTACATCTTTTAAAACAGCGAGTTCCTGTATACCACCTAACATTTTTTAAGTTCAAACTCTTAAATCCTAGTCTAGACAGGGCCTTTGCGAGTAAGGTTCAACCTCACCGTGCCCGATCTCCCATACCTTCCTGGGGGTGGCCCGAGAACAGTCGCGATCAGAGTCCGGCACCCCGTGCCGCTGCTCCCACGGGAGGCGGGAGGGGGCACTGCCAGGGCAGAGGCTGGTGTGGCACTTTCTGCAAGCGCCACCACACTCGTCTAAGATGCGACGAGGCGAGGCGTAAGTGCTCTGAGAGGACACATCCTATCAGCTTCGGGTGGATGGCAGGACAGCTTCAGGGAGTTAAACCTTGGCACTGACCGCTGGGAAAAACCAGTCTGTGATTCATACGAATCTAAGAAACCAAGAGAAAATAATTGGAATGATCTGAACAAAAATAAACAGGTGCCTCTTTCCCGCTCCTTTTGCAGTTTCTGCTTCCATGTGCGCTCACCCACATTTTTTTTTGCACTTAAGTTGTCGAGAAAAACGGCAGGAATGAGGTTCCTGGTATAATTACAGTTTGCTGAGAAAATCGCAGCCCGCAGCAGTAATTCCTTTAGTGCCAGAGACAGATGCTGCTGAGGTCTAATCACAGCCTTCCCACTAACCAGGCCCTGAGTCTAATCTGTCATCAGCTGAGAGGCCGCTGGCTCCTGCCGCGCGTGTGAACCTGAGCTGCTTGGCCCGTTCCTCTCCCCTCGTCCGGAGGCAGGCAGTGCCAGAGGGAGGGTATGTTTCCATTCACTCCTTGCCCTCAGCTATGGCGATACTACAACTTCAATGTGCTGCTTATCTCTCCTCCATGCCTAGTATCAGGGCCACTCAAAGCCTCGCTGGAAAGGGCTCAAGTGGTTGTTTTCAACTTACAATGCCGCATAGTGACTGCAGTTCAAAAATACAATTTAAGCTGAGATAAGTTGAAGGAGAGGCTTAATGAGAATGGCCCGCAGCTAATTCCTCCTTCCAAAATGTATGGTATTTTCTGCTTATTAAGAGGACAAGGCTGTACTCGGTGATGGATCCTATAACCTCCATATGTTAACGACAACAACAAAACCCAAAAGAGTACGAGTGCCGATGAGCACAGAAGCAGGAGGAAGAGGGAAAAGCAGAACTGGGCGTATTGAAAAACGAGCCGGGAGAGAGCATACGTGTAAGGAGAGACTGAACAAACCTCTCCTACGTGTTACACACAGCTGCCATTGCCACCAAATGTTTTGTATCTGACATTCAAAGAGCACAGCGCCACATCTTTGAACTTCTCTGTGCTGGCGAAAGAAGCCCGAAAAACAACAGACCTCGCCAGCTCAGGAGTGCCCCTGTGCAGGCAAAAGTCACCATGGTTTAATAACTTTAGACTGGATTCTGGTCATAGAAGGAACCTGGCTGAAGAAGTCTGTTTCAAAGGCACGTTACTGTAGCATGAGTGAACCAATGAGAACTGGGAAAGTCCTTAAGCTGGTACCCACCTTACAGCATATCTGTGTAGTTAACAGGTGCCCTGAAGTACCACGGGAGATGCTAGGTTTGGGAGATGCAGACTAAACAGCTGTGTTTGGCGTAAGTAGCTCTTAAGAAAGGCATGAGGGAACAGAGTAGGTCATAATTTCTGGTCAGAGGCAAAAGCATATTAAACTAGCTGACTCCCTGTAGCAGCTGTGAACTCAATTTCTTTGTGTTCAGCTTTTTCCGAATCCGCACACGGTAGCTGGGCACATGCGATAATACTCACCAGATCTCTGCAGCAAAGTGTGCACAGCAGCTTCTCAGCCACTGACAGACCGAGTGGAACAGAAAGCGTAGCACCACGTCCCAGAGACGGGGAAGGAGTGACTCATACAGGAAGAAAAACAAAGCAAAGATGAACTTAGAGCATAAGAGAAGAGGCAGACTGTTGGCTGTAAATCACTTTTCTTGCACTCAGTTAGGTGGGTATTAGGGTGAGAGGAGTTGCGCTTGACAGTAATGGAAGTCCAAGGAAGTTTGATTAAGATTAAATGGCAGTCACAGGCCAACACAGAAAAGAGTCTTTAAGGCGAAAATCAAAGACAGGAAGTGACTAAGTGGGTCAGAGGCTGTGGGTAGTGAGCTGGATAGATTAAGTGGGACCTGGAGCAACTAAGTTAGCTCTGCTAATGACAAGTGATAACACTTACAATGTCACCAAGTTTAACAAACCTGACTCTGAAATCACCTTCAAGGCCTTGATAGCAAATCAGAGATTGCCGACTTCTAATAGTATCTACAGCAGAGCAGATACTACATGTGTTTTAACAAGAGATCAGTTTTACAGTCACTTTTTGACCCTGTCAAGCTTCCTGTAAATAGTGCGCTGTTTTGTCTGAACAGGATTTCTTCTTAAGGAGCTAGGAAAAATGAACTGACTAACAGAAACTGTGAGACTGTGAGAAGGGCCGCTACTGCAGGCTGAAAAGACAGATGCAAAGGAGGAACTTCTTTCCACCCCTAAATTCAGTAAGTCTTTGATTCAACAGCTTTGTTCACATCCAGGGCAGCCGGAAGGGAACAGTCACCTTGTATTTTTGTACCTGATGAGAAAACCCCAGATTGTATGTGTGCACTGGGACAGTTCAATGTGTGTCTATTCCAACTTCAAAGAGGCTTTCAATGCTCTTTCAGATGTAGGGTGTGAGGACGGGTGAGAACTGCTAAAGCTAGGCCCATCCTCATTAAATCTTTGCCCTCTCCAGAGCAAGCATGCAAGCGGAGAGAATAGAAGATATGCATGAGCAACTGAGCATCGGTGATCCCATGACCTTTGACTGTTGTATTATGGGAAATGTATTCTCCGGTTGCTATGCTTTTCTAATTCATTTGTATTTTCCTTCAGTGACTCCCTTTTATTTTCTTTGGTGCTCCTGTGTAATGGTTTCAAGGAACCACAGATATCTCCAAGTTAAGCATGCATACAATAGCTTTAATTAAATGTTTGCGAGTATCCCACAGTAATGCAAGGGAAGGGGAAAGCAAACAGTTTTGTACTCACTGGTACCTATCCCTTCTGAGCCCTGGCTTGGGTGGAGGCACCTGCACACTGCCGTTTACGTCCATTTCAAATATATTGTGAAATGAAGGCCATTGGGTCCTGCTGCTCCGCATGTAAGCACTTCAGGCATTTCAATCCTATCAAAAAAGCTACAGATCACCTGTGAAAGGTCCAACACTGAAACCTCTTAGGCTAGGCTAGAGGAAATAAAAAATAAATTAGGGCACACATTCTTTACTCCACTTACAAAAATTGGAGAACAAGGTTAAAAATATCCTTACCCATTTCTTAAAATACACTAAGATGCTATAGGGAGAGTAGTAAAAAAGCAAAGGTTTTGATCTTCTTCAATATTCTGAAATTAATCTTTTCTGCTCTCTGTGCCATTGGCACAACCTCAGTTTTGGTGCCACCCTCCGCAATGAGTTACCTGTTTATTCTTCTTCTAAATAGAGGTCTTTCTTTGCTTCTTTTACCAGTACCAAACTACATCATTTTATATGTACGGAAGAAAGCTGCAAAGGATTTTTGTTTTCATTTCAGGCATTTTAAATAAAGATACAGGAGGGAAATGAAATTTGGAAGGGGAACTTTCATCATGCAAAGATGAAGGAATAAGAAAGAAGATACAAAGGTTATCAGTCAGTTCTTTAAGTCAAATACAAGACAATTTTAAAGCACAGAGAGTAGTGAGATTGTTTAGAGGAAGAATCTTTCTCTCTCATATGATATGGAAGAGTTAACAGTATCTGCAAGCATAACCATGAGGCCTAACGCTAGTGATTGTTGCTAATACTCAGTACTAGTATAAAGTACTTGTCTTGAGTTTTCAATGACTGACATCATTATTATTTTAAAGTTGACACAAGCTGATTTGAAAGCACTTTGGCCTGGCTGTACATATTTTATTGCAAATCCATCCACTGCTTCTCAGTGACTCCCAGAGATAACATACATCAGGAAAGATAAGAATAAGACTGGAAATAAAAAATAAAGGCCAGTTTGATGAGAGAATAAAGAAACCATGCTTCTCACTTTGATCTTGGCTATTTCCCTGCACTGAGACCAGAGGCATTGCCGGTTTTTGCAGTCTGACATGCTGGATTTGGGCAGGGGCTGGCCTAGCTTTGCTGGAGCTTGAGCCACAGTGATTTCTCAGGAAGGAACATAAAGCATCGGTTGTTTCCCTCACGTAGCGAGGCACAAATGACAGCAGGGTTGTCTGAGAAGATAGAGAACTGCTGACACTAGTAACAGGAACCGGCAGCTGCAAAGGAGAGTAGGAGTGGGATGAAAAGCAGTCATACAAAGCTAAGGAGGAAAGGAGGAGGCCACAGAAGATCTAAAATTGGGAGCAGCTAGCAAATGCTCACAGAGACTTTTGGTTCTCCTCAAGGCCCTTATCATTCCTCAAGGGCCACATTCAGGCCAACATAAAGTTTCCTACAAGGAGTTTTGAGATACTCTTAATGACGATTTCTATTCTTTGTCCCTCTCTTAATCTGCAGTCTGCATTTCCACTACATCTTCATAAGATGCTTCTTAAAAATACATCTGTTTTTGATGATGGTTCGGAGTCCAGAATGGTTATTCTCAGAGACGTGTGAAGAACAGGGGCGATCTGCACTTCACCCTCCTCCTTCAGCTCTGCCATGTCTGCCTGACGCCTGTATTCCAGTCAGTCAATTCGCATGGCCCAGTACGGCCCCTGTAACAAGGACACGGTGCAGTGGTGCACAGAGGGCACACAGCTTGGACTCGTTTGGGTTTCCCGCTGTGATTATGGAGGGTTTTGATTTTTTTTCTTTGGTTTTCTGAATCATTTACTCAAGCTGTCCTGATCACTCTTCTCCATGTGAACAAGGGGTGGCACGTACTCTTGTTTATAAGCTCAACAACTCCATCAGTTTCATTTTTATTCATCGCCTTAGACTTTTCTGTATGTCATTTAGAATTTTTTGCTTAGTACTGTTAGTGTCTTGCCTGTCAGTATTCTAAATTAAATGACTGGCAGACTGACCATCTTCACTGTCACTTCTCTGTCTCCTACTAAGTTGCAGTTGTAAAACTCTTGCATCAAAACCCAACGGTTCTCTTTTGCTTCCCATCCTATCAGGTACTGCATGGACTATTTCTGTACTTCTGCTCTAGTAGTGACAGCTGATTTATATCACCAAGGCTACGGCCAGGAAAATCGATACCCGACTTTCTCCCAGGGAAAGCAGTTTTTATGGTCGACAGTTAGTGAACTGTTTTCGCTATGCAGGTACCAAAAATACCGAGCCCATGTCTGCGACACTGATTAAGGGGATGACGATGCAGTAATCTTGGGCCTTGGACCACCACAAGTACATTCAGACATCTGTGATTCTTCGTGTTCAACCTCCCTTTCGTAAGTCATAACTAGTTTTATTCTCCAAATACACGAGGAACTTGAAACTAAAGCTCAAAGTTCAGAGCAATCCCTTAACTCTGTGACTCAAACTCAGTGCAATTTACTGAAAAAAGCTCCCCAAAATTTTCTGCTTCCTTAGGATAAAGAGCGGAAGTGAAAGAGGAGAAAACAGTGATTAATGATTTCTTTAAAACTTCTTTTTACTAGCTAGTTCTAAAGTAGGTTTCGTTTTTTTCCCCAAATTTTTTTCCAAAAATCCCTGACAGAAAAGCAGCTACAAGCATGGCGAAGCTATCTGCGCACCGCGACTGCAGTGTTCATGCTGCCTGTCACCCTGTCGAGTCCCCAAACAGACTAGGAAACAAGAAAATGGAAAGGTTGAAAAATGAGAGTATAAATACTCTGCAGGGAGCTGGTAAGGCAGCAAAGTCACGATGGTGCAAAGGAAAATGTCAAAAGTTAATCCCAGGTGTAATACCTCAGAGGCCAGATGCATGTTGTGAGAGGTGTCGTTCATCTAATATTTATGTTTTGTTTTCCCTCCGTGAACTTTAACATAGGCCTTAGCCAGTGAACGCTGCACTCTCTGTGAATGCTTTGCATGGCCTGTTGTTGCCTTTCCAAGTTTCTTATTCAATAGCATGTTTTTTTCCTTGTTTTTAAATGCTTGCTGGAGTCTTAAGATGAGGAGTTTTTAACCTAACAATAAAACACCTGCATTTTATTAAGACTTGGGACTGAAGTCCCACCTCCCTCAATTTTACTGAAGTGTTGCCAGAAGTCAAGTTAACCCTTTCATAGTCAGTTTTGCTCTGAAAGTGAGTTATATGTCTGCTGCACATAGCCCAATGCCACAGTCCTACACTGTATTTGGAGGAAAGGAAGACCAGCTCTGAGACAGACCGAGAGGGCTCCATCCAGTGCTGATTGGCAAGGGGTGCAGAACCCCTAAACCACAGCTTCAAAGTCTACACCCTCTCTTGCACAAGAGCCCCGCATCAACATGTCCGCTGGCAATGTAAAACTTAAAACTAAAATGTTCTTACCAGCCACTCCTGTTTCAAGAGTGAGACTTTTGGGTTGTATCATAGAAACTTCACTCAACTAAATGGGAAGATTTATTATCCTCCCGGTTCCTTCCCTTTTCTCTCTCATTCCGCTGTCTTTAACAAGAAGCGGAGCAGCACTAGATGGTGATTTTTGTGCCTGGACCTCCAAGTGTGTTATTATCCCTATATTAAATTAGAAAAATGTCAGCATGTGGATGTGACGTAATTGCCCAAATTCATGCAGCAGTTTAGCAGAAAGGCTGATAAGTCCAGTTGCCAATGTACTAAGCAACTGCCCCATTCCCCACTAAATTTAGCTTTTTGGTAAGCAATTATTTGCTAATTCCCCCTCACACACACCGCAGAGGCACTGCACTGCGAACAGCAACGACTGCTAGCTATTTTACCAAATATGATCAGTTCACTGAAGACAGGAGGGGGTAACTTAATGCACCCAGGCAGGGACTGAGGATCTGTACACCATGAGTTCTGATTTCATCTCTGTTGCTATCTATGTGTTTATGGGCACGTAACTTTACTTCTTGATGACTCAGCTTCCCATCTGTGCAAGAGAGAGCATAATTCTTCACAGCCAGAAGGTGAATCAAGAGGTCATAGACTTCCGAGGTTATTCTGGGTTATCATTCATCTTAGGACTTCAGTGGCACACCTGTACAGGGATAATTGTACTAATATGCATCAGACCCATGTGGCATCAAAGGTTCAGAGGTTTGGAGATACTCAGATACCATGGCTACAGAGTCATACAAATTCCTAAGATAAGCAGGTAGGTAAACAGAGAAATATTAGTTGCTACCTAAATATTGGTAAAGTATAATTCATTCTATAGGTGGCTACTATTTATTATACACTCTGATGTATTAGATACTGGTGTGATTTATACTAACACATCCCTACAATGCTCATATAGGAAATACTATCACATACTGTGGTACTCATAACAGGAAATGCACAAAGTTTACATGCTCTTGTAAACAAGAGCATGTAAATAATTTCCAAGCATTCATACATACCAGTATATGATTTCAAAACTGTGTGNATACTGGTGTGATTTATACTAACACATCCCTACAATGCTCATATAGGAAATACTATCACATACTGTGGTACTCATAACAGGAAATGCACAAAGTTTACATGCTCTTGTAAACAAGAGCATGTAAATAATTTCCGAGCATTCATACATACCGGTATATGATTTCAAAACTGTGTAGCTATCAATAATCATTGGAAATGGCCTTTAGAAACCCACATCATGGCAGAGTTAGTTTTAGGGACACAAAACTATCGCTGTTGCATAGAATGGCACATGTTGCGGGGATCCAGTAGACTGGGACATGTAGCAGTGATGGTCATCTGGTGTGAGAGTAGCAGACAGCCCCTATGACCTAGTGCTAGCTCTGACCACAGACCAGAGAGTGTACACATGTGTGCCCATTGAGGAGCACGGCTTACCTTGCCCGCCATTTGGAAAGACAAAGGATGAGCATTAATTAGAAACATAATCCGGAGCGGAATTTTTCGTATTTGAGTCATGACTCACAATATTCTTACTTTCCCATTCAGTGTAAATATGCATAAACAATCATTCTGAATTGCTTTTAAAAATGTATGTAAACAGCTTTTCAAAGTCCCTCTGAAACCAGTTTGGGGTAAATCTCACATTTGTTTGAGTTTACACCCTTTAACTAGCTTTAGGAAGCTGTGATCTACATTGCTGTGTAAATCACATCTGCTCATGAGCTGTGGTTTGCAAACACTGCACATCTGTGGTATCAAATGTGTGCAAATTAGAGAATTATATGACATTACTAGTCACTTACATGCAAATGTAAGCTTCATTTTTTGTCCAGCATTTGAAGTCATGTTATTATGTAGTGTAAGCTGCAATCATCTACTCTCTACTCAAATAGCAATCCAAACAGGTATTTGCAATCCCTTTGCAATCATTTTCACATAGCCATATAGTCAGGTACCTCAATCAGGAATGCAAGTTACAAACTGTTATGTGCCCCGAAGCATGCTTATGGCCATCCTTTATAGGTGGCCCGGTCACCATACGCATTACTTTTGAGTAAATAGAAGGTGGAGTTTTGTATTTTGGAGTTGCTGTTGTTGACAAAAGAGGTATTTTCTTTGCAGCAATCTGCAAAAATAGACGTTTTTCAGCTTTACTTTCGCTATGTATCTGTGGCTTCTTCTTGAAGCTGGTACCAGATCGACCAGAGCCAGCATTTCATAATCCAAGATCTAGGAGCGGGGAGGTAGTATCGTCAATCAGTCATACGGTCTCTTCCAACATTACGAAGGGGCCTGTTCCCTGTGACAGGTTTGCTGCATTTTATTTCCTCTGAGTGTCTCAAGAGAGAGTGTCAGCAAGATTTTCCTTCTTTTATTTCATAGTCTTGCTTTTTTCACCTCTTTTTTATAAAGTTCTTTTAAAATCTCCTTATAAGACTGTTCTACTTTAAAATTTACTTCTGCTTTAAGTTTATTTCTTTTCAGTCTTGACTGTATTTTCCGTTAGACAAATACTTCTACAGAGCTTTCATCAGAAGACCCAACATTAGTTATAAGCACCATTAATGAAGCCTGACAAAACAATTATGCAGAAGCTATTATCATCTTTACTTTTCATAATAAATTACAGATAAATTAATACATGACTCGATCAAGGTTGTGCAGTGAATTAATGGTAGCAGCTGGAATTGTAGCCTAGGAACCTTGACACCCACACTCCTGCTGGAATTTTATGCCCTGAAAACACCGGGACTGTCTCAGACCCACTCTGTACTACCAACATTCCTCTCATATGACTGAAGTGTTTTTAGGATATGAAAATTAAGGAAAAGGAAAAATAATGTAAATCAATGTCTGATTCTACATTGTTTTCCCCTCTGAGGCTAAAAGACTTTTTCTTTTTGTTGTTTTTATTTTTTCTTACAGTAGATATTGGCAGGCTGAAAGTTGAAATAAAATAGGAAAAAATAACAAGCATATTTTGAGTGATTACTCAACTGGGGTCCTTTGTGACAGGAAATGCAGCTGCGTGACTAATGGGCCTGACTTTCTCTTGGCTTCCTTCCCCCTTCAAAGATCTTGTTTACTGCCCCAGCCAATTTTTTTTTTTTTAAATTGCTAGAAGCTAGCAATTTTCCAGGGAAAAAAAAAAAAAAGATCTTTGCAAGAGGCTAAGGCAGTAAATCTTACAAAGATCAAGGGCTGCAGAGCTCTCCCTCATCTACTGCTTTTAGCCTTCCAGGCTCTTCAGTCACGTCATATCTTCCCCCTCTCCACTCTGAACATGTGTCTAGCAGATCTTTCTGCTTTGGTGAGGGGAGGGAGTATGCGAATCGCATTTACAGCATCTAACCCTGGAATTCATAAAAGAAGGACTAATTCCATTAAGGAAACCAGGGGCCTCCTCAGCCTCTTGCATTTTGTCTTTTTTTACTATTTTTCCTCGCTCTCTCTTTTTCTAACAGCAGTTGTGTGCCCATACTCCATAATGACATGGCTGTTAAGTGTGAGCTATTGAGATTTGACACAGCATAGTCCCATTAGGAAGAGGCCACAGGGCTTTAAATGTTGTTTGCATTTGGCCTGCTTTGTAAGTCTGCTTTGTTGAGCTTCCTAGGTAACAGCAGATAGGCCAGGACCTGAACCTCCCCTGAACGGGAAGGGAAGAGGAAGCATGCATCCAAGCTTCATGGCAGGCCCTTACCCCTACAATTCAGTGCAATGAACCCCGAGTTCCCTCAGTAGCAAGAGGTGTTGGGCATGTGGTTGGACAAAGTATCTAAACAAGCAGGGTCTTGTCATCTTTTGGAGGGTGTCAACAGGAGATGCATGCCCTGATGGACCACGGAGGGGCACAGTGGGCTAACGGAGGTGCCTGAGCTGTGAAGGGCTCCCAAGACTACATGCTTGCTAAAGCAGCCGTGACATTTACTGGCCTGAACGTGGGCACTAGAGCAGGAGCCTGTGGCCTGCCAGCAGCAGCGCCAGCACCATCCGTGCCACAGAGGTCACAGGTAAAACTCTGGACTAATAGTGGTGGGTTTATTCCTGCCAAGGGGGTTAGAAACCCAGCCAGACAGGTAAACAATAGCCTCAAAACTCATCATCTGAGAGAACCGGGAGCCAGTCTTCAGCCTTCTCAAGAGGCCCTTCTCTTTGGGAAGCTAGGGGATCAAGTCATTGAAAAAGAGTCTGAGGGCTGCTCCACAGTCTACAACGCTGGCGTGGTTCCCTGTGCCCTGTAGCAGAGGCTAAAAAAGGAGGTGAATATATTCATTACCATAAACTGCACAGAGGAACCATCAGAATGGGTATGCTAAAAAAAGAGATGAAACCTTTGCTTATGAATAGACCTAAAAGAATTGAATACATGTGTACAGAGGGACCATTTTCCACTACCTACAAGAGGAAAAATCTCTGGGGAAGTGGCTGATGCCAAGTATTTTCTTATGCTTCATGTGTCAGCAGGGTCTGGCAGAAGCCCTTAAAAAACAGAGTATGCATTTTGTGCAAATTGAGAATCACATTTTCTGGTGATTTGGATTGCTTCACCAAACTTGAGACGTTTCTCCAAAAATACAGCAGATGTTTGATGATGTACCAAGTTTTCAGCATTTATACAGATCAGATGATGTTAAGATCAGCAGAGAAAAAATAACAGAATAACACAGAGCTGTCCTGAAAAAAACCTAAGCTGGGCCAGACAGACAAAAATGTTAATTTCTCACATTAGCTATGAAATGCTGGGGAGAGACATTACCATAGCAAGCTATACAGCAAGGTTGCAGAGGAGCTGGGCTGGGTGCAGGAGTGGTGGGCACAAGGACTCGCTGGAATGAGAGCTCCCCGTGTGTAACCTGGCTGCATGACCTGCCAGCCCCAGGGCACCGCTATAAAAACACAGGCAGTAGACTTTGACTACAAAGCTTAGCAATTCCAGAGACGGGTGTAAGAAGGTTGTTAAAGAGGATGCAGCCCTGGGGTATCTTAACACTACACATGAGACAAGAGTTGTCCCCAGAAGAGAACTGGACTAATCCTCTTGCAGATACACGGTCAAAACTGGAGGTCAGTAATTTCCGTGCAATGAATGCTAACAAAAGCTGAGTGTCAGTGCGTTCAGATACAGGGGAAGGATTTGGCATTTGTCCATGAATGTAAAAAGTTTCCTGTCTTTTTTCTTAATCAGAAGCCTGTGTTAGAAAACTGACCATAACCCACTTACTGTGATTGCCAAAATGGGCCGGCAAAGCCCCCTCTCCTCATGGATACAAGATTTTTTTTTTTCAGTTATGAATTTATGATTCACAGATTGGGAGGGATTTGGCAGGTTCAAACCTAATCTCTAGAGCATTTGATGAAAAAGCAATGATGCAAAGTCCAGAGCTAGATTTTGTATGTGATGATTTGCCTAAAAATTTTGCTTATGATGGGGATTAGACCTAGTGGAAAGTATATGAGCCTATCACTCAGAATATTCTCAGCATTCTTGCTGACTTCAGGTGAAGCATGAATAGTGCGTATAGTGGCTAGGAAAAATGATATAAACTCTATGGACTGTTATTTCTCCTTCCCCGAGATAAGGCTTACGCTAAGGTAGTACAATTAAACAGGTAGTAGGGTATATCAAGCTCATCATTACTACACATCCTGTACCTGCTGAGGTGAACAAGGTCTGACAATGTACCAGGAATAAGTGTAAGATGTCTTCAGTAAAATACAGATTTAGTTCTACCACTCTAGTTCCATTACTCCTCATCAAACAGCTGGTAGGAAATACTGCCAAAACAAACTGCTGAAAAGTGTGGAATCAGGCTGTGATTTGGTTTTAGGTCTGTTACATCAAGGTGGAACCCATGAATGAAGTCAGTCAACTACTGACATTTTGCTTGACAAAAAAAAGAAATTAAATTATTTTCATTCTTGCAGTCTTTCAATTCTCTGCCATCTTCAAGGATGCCATCACAGTTATGGGGGTCTTGAAGAAGAGCAAAGAAACAGACTCAAGACACCAGAAACTTAGAACAACATGACCTGCCACCCCAACAGTTGTGGCAGTGATGCTCCAGTTCCAGAGATGTAAGCAACATTGTCTGGCCCTTGGGATTCACTGAGCACACTATGTGATGTTGGTTGTAACTATCTGCAATTGCATATGAGCACAACTTCTCTGAATTTTGTCTTGGAAAACTCAGTGACTTTAGGACCTCTGGCATTAACAACTGCCCTTTCCAGTCTGAGAACCTGAATGAGGTGCTGCAAAGTTCTCATTTTAATATAAACAGTCAGATGAAACCAGATGAATAATAAAGCAAAGCTTTCACGAGCCCAGATGCGGCTGCATTTGAACCACAGGGAAGTAATCAATTCATAAACAAACTTCTCAAGCACTTAGGGGTGAAAACACTATACAGGATCAGTATAATTCACTCTACTTATGTGACAAACGCCCAGATAATGTTCTTGTTTTCCTGGTTTTGCTATGCCAATGACACTGTGATTCCAAACGTTTTCACTCTGTGCTGGAACAGCAGTCCACTACATTCAAAAAAGCCAGTAGAATAAAAAAACTTGTGATGGAAATTGTTCTCGTGTATGCAGCCTGCTCACGCTCAGAAACTGTTCATGTTCAATTTCCCTCTGTCTGGTTAACGAGTGGCTGCCAGTAATTTGAGGGCATTAATATGGTTTTGAATTCTGGGTGTACTTTACTCATTAGTAGCAAGTCCTACGCATTGTGTTCTGTTGCATGATGGTCACCTTGCTGCAGGCTCCTCGCTGCCTTCGCTTTCTACTCTGATGCTCTCCTGACACTGGAACATCTCACCTCATCTGCACATCAGTAGAAACAACCAACCTGTATATCAACAGTTTCAAATTCTGGGACAGTTTGGTGATTTGCTCTTCCCTTTTGTTGAGCCCTGTAAAAAACGCTAAAAGGGGTGTGTTACCTAGTAGTTAAATTATGAGATTATAAGCCCTGGACCATCTTCGGCTTGTGCGATGTTACTGAAACTAGATGTCTGATGAGGTCTAAATTAGGCATCTGCTGGCTGTGTGAGGCAGCTTCACCCAAAATCTAACACCACTGGGTTACACAATGGCCACACGGCCTCCCATGCGTTTGTTTCTTCATCTGTAACATGCAGACGGAAGCACTCAGCCATCCAGCGGTGTGTATTGAGAGCTCATTGGCATTTCTGGAGACTTTGGAGATTCTTGGATGAACAGTGTGGTATGAACAGAAACCAGCTGATGTTGTCTCTTACTTTTTGAGTGACATCCCTCTGCTGTTGGCATTGTGCTCTCACATTCCTGAGTTAAGCTTGCTTGAGGGATTTGATTTCACTTGGGCTAAAAATCGTTGTATCCTTCCTCAGAGAGGATGCTGGAATACACCTTTAAGCACAGCTAATCTCATATGTCCAGAAACTTCTCACTCGAGGCCCCTGCAAACTGCTTCCATCTGACCGTCCTCATCTTAATATACTCAAACAAGGAAGGTGAGAACAGTTTAATACATGCATGTTTTGCACACTCTGCAGCCCTGCGCATTTTGGAGGCCAGGCAGAGCATTTTTTTCCACAGCAAATGATTTTGTGTAGATGAGAAGCTTTGGTTTATAGCAAAAACCTGCAACTAGATGCCCATGTGATTGCAGTTTTACAAGATAAAGCAGAACTTCTGAGCTCTTGATAGTGAGGTATAGTCCCAAGCCTGGATACAGATTTCCACTCCAGCAACTGAGCTGCACGTCCACATGCCTTCTAGGGGCCTTGTGAATACAGCATCATCTTTGTTTCTCCATCTGTAAAACTGGGATTATAACACTATCCTGTAATAGAGGGGTTTAGACAAGTTCATTTCTAGAAGTTTTTACAAATGTTACCTATTGCTTGTTTCAATCTTGTTCCATTACAAAGAAACCCTGCAATTCTTCCATCCTCAGCTGTTAAAAAAGAGGTCTTTGCTTGCAGTCTTTATATTATTTAATTAAATTGTACAAGTTAGTTTCATGAGCTAACCTCTCTTATGGCTTTTTGCAGTTACAGAGTGGAGGAAGATGGGTGTTTAGACAGCAAGTAACAATTTTGAGAGTAAAAGTGAGGGACTTGCTGACAAAAAGTTTCCATATATAACTCTCCCTGTCTGTGCTCTCGAAGCAGCTCCATCTGCGACAGCTCCTCTTTCACGTTGTGTCTAGGACAGAACAGCTCACATTCAAAAAGTATCTCCAGGTATTAAAAGCACACCCACACAAGCGTTAGGTGCTCAAGCATATTCCCTGTAGCTCTTGAATTTCCACCTCCGCCACGACAATTCAGCTTGGTGACAGGATTGTGAACAGATCAGGGGAAGAAAGACAATAATATCAATAGCAATAACAGCAGGCAATGCAAATTAATGAGCGTTTGCATTAAGATGGCATGTGTCAGGTCTGGTCGGTGGTCTTCCGTAAGGATCTCTATGCTAGAGCATCTTCTGTGCAGGGCAGAGGACTCGAGGCAGAGGGATGGGGATATTCCTTGGAGAGCAGGGACTCATGATGAGGGCAACGTACATCAGACAGTGCTCTGCATCCAGGAGGGCTGTGGGCAACTGGGGAGCCCCACTCGCTGCTGTAGCCAGAACTGGGGTCTGAGCTTGGCCGGAGGCATGGGCTTGTCACGCCAGCTCTGTCCTTCATCTGTCCCCTCAAAAGTCACACTTGGCCTACACATTATAGCTGCTTGGGGACAGAGCAGTTCCCTTCACCACACGTGCTCGCAGGTAGCTAACGGAACTGGGATTATTGCAGCGATCTGGAAATGAAGGAAAATATATATTGCCAGGCTGGGTAAGATGTTAAGGCACTGTCGGCTTGACGCGGGCAGAGCTCCTGCCAGATGAAGCATTTGCACCTGGAAATCCACAGGGCAGAAGATTGGTGCTGGAGCACTCATGTTGCCGTCAGCAGGGCAGCAGCTCACTCGCACGTACTCAGACTCCCAGGAGGCCAGGGCTCAGGGCTCCTCAAGAAGGTCAGGTTTTATATAGTAAAGCAAACAGTTTAGCTAATCAGAGATTTTTTTTTCTTTTCTTTTCTGAGGCTCTTGGCACCCAGCCCTGTTACTTGCAATCTTTAATTTGTACTGTGGCTTCCTTTTCCCTGCTGCCTTCTCACTCACTCCAATTTTCCCACACACTTATTTCCTAACTCTACCTCTTATGGAGGTCTTCATTTATTTTGGACATAAATTTATCTCAATCCTACACAAAGCTGCTGTTACCTCACCATTTATTCCTGTAAGTGACTGTCATCAGAAATTCATGAGCTTGAAAAGTTTATGAAAAAAAAAAAGGAGCTATTTTTTGTGTTGAAGAAAATAGTTGATGATAACACAGGTACTTATATAGTAACTATTCATATGCATTTATAGAAATTGATTGTGGATCATCCTGGACCTTCTTTTTGGTTATACAGATGCCCGAGTCTCAAAATCGGGGTTTCAATTGCTTTCTTTTAAAGGAGATGTGTATGTCCGTGGTAGGGGTGGGCTGCAAGCTACACACACGACTCACAAGCTGACTATGAGAAAGCCTGTTATCATACAGATTGCACAATAAGGGAGCAGATTCTGATGAAACAGAGTCACATTTTGGCAAATTCTCCCTTTCATTTCCATGCTGCTAAGAAAAAATCAGAAGAGAGAACAGCATTTTTCTGGTTAGCACATCTACACAGTCCACAGCACTCGGTGTAATTTGTGTAGAGAAACCAATGAAGGCAACATGCAAATAAACATCTCAACTAAAAACATAGCAAAATCCCAGTAAAAATATACAGCTATCTAGTTCTCACTTGTCAACGTGGCAGAGGCTGGCTTGCCCAAGGGCTGATAATAAGAGGCGTAGGAACATGGGTGGGAAGTGACCCACCTGATCACCAGGTTCTGCCTCATTAAATCACCTTTGAAAGGTCTTTTCTGAAAAGTTGCACAGAACCCAAAGTGTTCCTTCCATCCACGTGCGCTCCAGGAGCTGCAAAACACCACCATCCTGTAACAAACACACGGCCTCCACTGCACATGTACATCCATCTGATGTCATCTCAATTTAAGGTAAGTACTTCTTCTCTCCCTTCCCTGTGGTTCTTTTCAAGCCCGTTTCTACATAACTCCTCTGCCTCTGAATGCAGCCCAAGTTGGCAAGGCAGCACTTTCCAAGCCGTGAAGCAAGCTGCGAACAGCTAACAAAGCCTGACACACATTCCACATATTTTCGCTATAACTGTTCCTCACAGCCACTTACATGCAGGCACAGAAGGGTTTTAATGAACTGCAGCGAGGCGGGGGCTAAAAGCACTGCGAGGCACCGAGCTAGCAGGCAGCGGAGGGGCTGCATGCAGGCCTTCTGCAAGGTGGCAGATGACAGCCCAGGTCCAGCAGACAGGACGCGATGGGGCTGTTGTTCCTTGGCAGCCCTCGCAAAGAAGTCCCTCAGACTGAGCCACACGTTAGGAAGTGGATCCTGCCAAGATGTGTGCTGCGCACTCTCCGTGAGGCCGCCGGTCCAATACTTCTCATTTATTTCAGAATCCACCACTGAAGAAAACACAGCTCTTTATAAGGTGGGACACGTTTTAAAAGAACAGTTGGTGCAGATTCAACTGGTATAAAGCTGCATAGCTCTATTAAATACCAGGGGGTGTTGCTGATTTATACCAGCTGAGAAGCCGGCTAATATTCCTCTGGAGCCACCACCTCTCCCGTTCATTATTGCCAGCTGAAACGCTTGGGAAATGCAAGAAGAAATGAAAAATGGAGCACATTTATGTGAAAAAGCTTCGATGCAAAACAAATGTCTGCTCACTGCACAAAAGCTGAAATAATACAGCCGTTATTGGAACTATGCTACAATAAAACAAGCTGGATGAGTCAACCAGCAGTGCATCTAATCTCCACTGGCTGCCTTTCCGGTCCCCAAGCTCCCCATCTATTTTTATCTCTTCTTTTTTAATATACTTTTTGGTTTACAAGCAATAAATCTACAGATCTTGGGTCCCCTGTGTGCGCTCTTGCTGGCAGGCCACTCAGCATTTAGGATGTTACCCAGGCTGTTTCGACCACAGAACATGGAGGCTAGCATTCAGATCCAAGAAACACTGGGGCCCAGAGAGCACGGCAGAGGCTACTGATAGCATGGGGCATGGCAAACTTTTCTGCGCCGAAGGCAAGTAGGCACCACACAGGAGCAGTGTGCTCCACTCTTCAGGCGGCCATAGAGTTTGGGTAGAAGTTAGCAGCAGTTTGTTCCCGGCACGCAGCATTGCCTGGTGAAGTGGGGCAAGGGCTGCAGTTGCAAGACTGCGGGATAACTGAGGGAGCCCTGCCGTGCCATTGCCGTTCGTGGGAGTACAGCAAAACATGCTCAACTGGTGGATGTGCATCAGTGCAGATGCTTGAGAAGCTTTGGGATGGCCTTGCTGCCAAACTTGCAGGAACACACAGTCTGGGCCAGCGGTGTATGCAAGGTACGTGACGCAGTGTAGGGCACATACAGAGAGAATAACGGGTGACGTGCTCAGCGGTTATACAATGACTAAATGGAAGAGCTAACACTAAAATGGCACTGGCAGTCAGAGTCTGCTGCTGTGCCTATACCAAAACAATGCCATTCCCTTTTGTCCTGAGCGGGGAGAATTTTAGCTAAGTTAAAAGCATCTGGTCCACCTTAGGATTACCCATTACAGGTTGTAATATTTGGGAGCTGAGCAAAATACAATCTTGATTTCAGAATCACTGGGCAGGTGACGGGAACTGCTTTCATGATGCGAAGTTTCACCGTAGTTTGTTGGCTGGGTGTGGTAGCACTCTCTTGAGAAAAGTGTGGGTGAAATTTTGGAATCGCAATACTCCTGCTTCATTTTTCTCTGGCAATCAAATTAAGATCCTAGCAATGGAGCCATTATTTTTCTAATTTTTCTCTGTTCTCTTTAATGGTTTCATTACAAACACATACAACTGGTCACCTCAAGCTCATACATGCTGGGAAACATCTGTTAATTGAATATTAAGAGAGCCAGAGTGTTATAATGGATAGAAACTACTGGGATATGATACTAGCCCACAGCCTTCCCTTTCATTCCAAGGGTATGTGCTTCAGGGAGCAAGGGAGAAGAGTATATGAATTTAATTTCAGACATTCACTTTTTAGGTGCCCCCGAGGGACATACCCATTTCCTATATAAGGTTTGGTCTGTTTGCAATTAAGCTCTCTTCTTTGCATATTTCCGGATAGATTAAAAATAGCAAAATCAGCTTATTCTTGGACTTCTGGAAATAAACAAAGCTGTTGCTTCCAGGGGTTTTAAAGCACTGATCAGGCTTACAGATCTTGAAGGCAGAATTTGTCCATGAATTTTTTATGCTGGATAAACAACTATTTCCAAAGATAAGAGAAAAGGTAGGTGCGCATTTATAGAGCTGGAGACCTTTTAAAGCAATTGACTTTTGCAGCCTTCATTTTAAAATAAAATTAAATGTTGGTAAAAAGTTAAGTTGAATACTCTTTATACAGAAAGCTCAAGACCAGTTCAAACCTCTCCCACCACTCTCACAACCAATGGATCAATTCCAGAGCCGAGAGGCTTGCTGAGCTCCCATTGCAATTCTCCTCTTATTTTTTTTTTCTGGTGGGATTACCATCATCAATCCATTTAATCCAAAATGTAAAGCTGTTTTTTGTGATGCAGCCATCCATTCTCAAGGACCTTAACAGAAACAACTCATTTATAACGGTGCCTAAATTGCTATCAGATGGGAATGATTCCCATACATCCCTAACAGCCTGAGGTTGGACACACGATAGTGATCTGCACCTGATCATTTCTTCCCTGCTGTTCAGGTCTCCACTCATTTGCAAAAATTGCCTGGATCAGGGGCCATTTTCCAAAGTAGTGCTGGACCACTGTGTTCTGAATTTAAGTCTCCCAACAATGTTTTTGCTGTTTCAGTTATCTTTGACAGACTACTCAGAAGTCAGTGGACCCTGATGGATCCATGGACAATGCTATGAAAATCACTGATATAGTGATTTTAATGTTAGTGATTCACACTGTCGTACGCTGAAAACAGAACTAGGATTTAACCAAATATAATCAAAACTATTTGTTAGCTTTCTTAAAGTCCAGAAAATCTTTAGGACTACATTCAACTCAGTAGTGGAAATAACTCCCGCTGGTGCCCCGGGAATTACGCTAATTTCTTCTGGATTTTAATTTTACTAGGAGGCTGGATTAAAGACTTAGACCAGCATTAAACTCTTAATCTTGAAAATTCAATCATGGCATACATGCACCTCATAAGTATAATTTCTAATTCTGGTTGTGCTTGAGATGCCTTATCAGAAAATCAAATAATCTGATTATCTGATTACTTCCCTACAACCAAATTTTGATGCGCTTTCAGTGCTTCTTACTCTGAGAACAGACATGGATAAAAGCCAGTGAGAAAGGCTGTGATTCCACAACAGTATAATCTGACCTAAACTGTGGCTGCATCAGCATTGCCTCCTATAGCCCCTGATCACAATCTCCCATCCCTTTTCTTGTGCCTGCACTGGTGCTCATCTGGCCCTGCAATAAATTGGTCCAGGGGATGGTGAAAACTAATTTTTTCGTAGTGTTGACTTCCAGCCAGTTTAGCTCCCTGAACTATGCCGTTCCAGGGTCAGATACACACTATTGCTTGTGTTGAGGAAATGCGGGAACATGGTTGGGCAATAGCAGCCCTGATTTAGGTTGCCTGGAATGCATGTGGAACTGTGCTCTAACTACAGCTATCTGTGGCAATGTTTATTAAAAACTTACGGGGATGACTTAGGAAAACTGCTTTCAGCTTCAATTCTTCCAAGATTCAATTTCTAAAGCAGAACTTCCAGATCTGTAGTGAGAACAAGTCATTGCAAAATTCATGGGATATTTTCAGAGCCTTGGGTAAGGGGTTGACTGATGAAAGATTTGACAGTCTGGCAGAGTAAATGGCATGGAGATTCGGGCAGATTTTTAGGACTAGAAACAAGGACTAGGCACTAGTAGATTCAGGAGAGAGTGTGGACTGGAATAACAAATATACTGCAAGTTGGGACCAGGGTACATTAATGGCAGAGCTGAGAACCCCAGACTGTAAGAGCGAGACTAGCTAGGTCTGAGATAAAGTAGTGGAATTACACCGTGGATGCTGCATAGTTCTGCCTGGCCAGTGCCAGGCTCTTACATGCCTGTTCGGCCCTTGCTTTCAGAGTGCTGCATTGCTCCAGCAAAAATGTAGAAGGATATTGAAGCTGATGATTCAGGACGGAGAGAAGATTACACCACCATGGTATCCATGCAAACAAGTGGACACGTTCACTGCTGAGCAGTATGCTCCTTGGAAAATTTACAGGGTCATTAGTAGAGGGGAGAAAAAATGAACAGTTAAGGAAGATACAAATAAAGTGGCCTACACCCCCAGGCAGTGCTTTGTTCCTCTGCTGTGCAAAACAGTATGAAGGCATGGGAAAGACTGGTGGCCCATTCCATACCTCCTATGATGGCAGAAGGATTCCTCCCTATCACGCCTGATTCTTAAGGCTGTATTAGGAGCAGCAGTCAATGCCATAATCCTTATGGACACAAGCAGGCTTGAAGCAGTCAGCAGGACTGTGTGTAAGAGCTGATGTTGCAAAACCAGCCCCTTATTTTGGTAGAGAGAAGCATAGTAACAAGTCCTATTCTTCTAACAATACAGACACCGCTCCTGAGGACCTAATAAAGGCTCTACTGTGTAACAAGAGTCATAAACAGACCTTACAAAATAATAAAGACTTCCGTAAAATGAGGATAAAATGTGTTAAGGTTTTTTTAAAAATATTCTTAGAAATGAAAGTGCTCTTGATCCTCTTTGGCTCTCAGCAACGTTAAGGACATGGGGTTCTTTCTGGCACCATGGCCTCTGAACAGTCAACTCTCTGAGCTCCAAAATGTGCTCCTGCACATTTCCAGACATTTGTTGAAAAAAAATCCTAAACAACAGAACAACCTCCCGTCCATCAAGCAAGATTACACAACAATTACAGTACCAGGCACAGAGAACTCTGCCTGCCTGGCCCACAGCCACACCACGGGCGGCAAACTTTCTAGCTCTCACAAACTAATTAGGTTCAGGTCAGGTATGTGACTGAGAGAACTCCAGGGAGGGTGGAGGGTGAAGCAGGAAGCAGTGCTGATGATTCAACCAAGGATCATCTTGAAAACATTTATTAAGTTGCTTCTTCAGAAATAAGTTTTGGACATGAAAGGAAAGTGATCTTATTTCTACGAGTAAAGAAAAGAAAAACTTTCTGGTAGAAAAAGGAAAGTGGGAAGAACGCTTTATTTACGAAGTAGAGAAGCAACTGATTAATTCATTATAAATTTTATGACGACAGTTTATAGTGTCTAGCAGTAGAGTGGGACAGGTGACAAGAAGGCAAAACCACTTCCAGTTGCTACTATCAGCTCTCAAGACAATCTTTCCTTCTAGTAAGAAAATACACATGCAAGGGAAATAATATGGAAATTTCAGCACAGCTTCCTGCGCACACAGACAGCACAGGAGTGACTTTAGTCAATGTCTGCACATACAATCAGAGGAATGAAAAAGACTCATTGCTGGATTTTGTATTAGATGCTGCAAAACTACCTTTAGTAGTATACCCCTAGGGGTACGCAGCACTGCCTTGAGCCATTCTGTACCGTGAGGAGTGGCTGATGTTTAACACCCTTCCCCCAAAGCCATAAAATGACAAGCTAAGGTTCACAGCGGCCACAAGCAGTCTCAGCTCTGTCCCATCCCAACACTGCATCTGGCTCCTCAGAAAGGCTGCTGCCAAGTTAAAGTATGGGAAAGGGAATTTTCCAATGGGAAAGTACTCTCATATTCTCAGTTTCCTGACACCTTCAAATCACAGCTTCTTGGGAATTCCCTTGGTCAAGTATAAAGCATTATGCTTAAGGCAGAGTAATCAGAGAAGAGCGCGTGGTCTGTGTCACGCAGGTCATCCTTGGTTCTGTAGTGGGTCTTCTGGATAATGTGACTGTACAATCAGTAGATGCAAAAAATGTCCAAGTGAACAAGCTACTATCTGGATAGCACTGATCAGCTTTCAGCTCCAGCTTTTAGTTGCCTGTGCCTCAGCTCTGTTTGGTATGCGACACGTAGCTGTAAGGACTGGTGGAAGCAACAACAGAAGCAACATGGCAGAGCTGTGATGCTGAGAGATGGATGTGAACTTTAGAGGATCAGATATGTCTCATCCTACCTCTGCGTCTTTCAGATAAGGTCACTATAAGTGTGTGGGATCTCCATGAGGTTTGTATTGAACGTCAGAAAATACTTTTCACTGGGAGAGTAGTACAGTACTGGAATGGGTTACCCAAAGAGCTTGCGCAATCTCCATCCTTGGATGCTTTCATGACTTGGCTACACAAAGTCACAGCTGACCTGATGAGTGATGGCAACAGTTCTGCTTTGAGCAGGATGTTGGACTAGAGGCCTCCAAAGGTCCCATCTAACCAACACTTCTACGACGCTATGTGTCTCTCGGATCCCAGAGTTGAGCTGACAAGCTGAGTTTTGGAAGGACTCTGTACAGTGAGAGACCATGGCTGACAACATCTACCAAGCCTGGAATGGCTGGACTCGTTTATGTGGAACAAACCAAGTATCTGAGTGGAGGCCTCCCACACCTACGTGTAATGCCTCCTCTTGAATGGAGACTGAATGGCAGCGATACTGTGAAATACTGCTTATGAGGTAGCAGTACTTATGGAACGGTGATACTGCTCCACTCCCTTACGCAACCAAGGCTTCAGCAGAGAAAAGGTGTTAACCTCTTGCAGTGCTCTTGTGACACTCTCTCGTAGCAGTGGTGAGAGCAACAGTGCTAGCGTGTGCTACCAGCACGCTGAGCCCTTGCTCAAAGCGGGCAGGCTTATGGTCGAGTTACAGGCTGGCATATACCTTAACTTTTTATTTTCTGGTTTTAGGACAATTACATTTAGCTGCTTCCCACATTAAAGGGACCAGAAGAGACTGCGTTCTTGCCACCATATAGAGAGACAGATCCCAGACTGGACTGGCTGCAGGAACATGCTCAAGTCACTTCCCTTTAGGCTGACAGGCATGTGCACAGAACTGACAAAATCCTTTCCACAAAAACATCCTTTGCACAGTTCTGCCACGCTTCATTCATCCATAGCTCTCTGCTGGTTCGTTCCTGGCATGCTCGTTTCTCCCCCTCATTCAGAGCCAGCCTGCACACTGCTGCAACACCCTCATCTCTGCCATTCCTTTAATCCCTCTTTCAGCACAGAGATGTCAAGCAGAGATGGCAGGACCCGAGAAGTGCATGTACTAGTTAGACATAGGAAGAGCCAGGAGAGTGCTGGCCCCAGGTGAGAACTCCTCCATTAGCAAATGCAAGATGGGATGTGAAAATGTCTCTGAACAAATTATGTTTTCTGGAAACTGCCAGGAGTATGGCTCAACTCACAGTGAACAAATGGAGCTCAACCTAATAACCACAGTTTATCACTTGGAGCTACGAATGTGTTACAGAAAATATTTTCCTTGAACAGAGCTTTAACCCTGGTGTACGTCAGGGTGACATGTACTGATACAGACTTCCAAACGACTACAAATACCGTTTCAGAGATTATTTTCTCTTGTTTATTAGGCTGAATAAATATTGAGCAGCTGAGAATGCTTTGGTTAAGATTCTGAATCTTAACACAAGACCTTACATAGGCACAGCAAAATATTTAAAGAATGACATAATTTTTGAAAATGCTGCGATGTTTTTAATGGGGGCTGCTTCTCAGGAACTTTTTGCTGACACAAGCGTAGTACCAGGAATACCAACGCTTCTTGGGACCCCCATGAAGCATGAACCAAATTTCATGCTCTAAGCTGGCAAGGATGTTTGAGAGTATTTAGGGCAGTAGATCTTGTGCTCTGCTATACACTATCAGTATATTTATGTCCAACAACATATGTTTGATAGCCATAAATATATTCATCTCTGTTTTCTCCATGGAGAAGTCTAAATATATTTAATGGAGCCCTAAGCAATGAAACTATGATAGCAGTTAAATCATAACCACACAAAACAGCAGGATGTATGCTCAAAAGGATTCTTCATGTCAACTCAAGAGAGAGTAAAAGCTTCTCACACTCTACAAATACAAATAAAGATCTTTATCTACTTCCTAATAATGACATAAGGATAAACTCTGTCCAGTCTTGCACATATGCGTGTAAGAAATCTCCTCTTGATACAGCTCCTATGCAAGGAACTAGCTTCAACTACAGTCTTACGCGCTCCTGTTCTGCTTCCTCTAAAATTGTCCCTTCCATATTAACGCCTGGCTGCCAAATCCTATTAATTCCATAGTTGTATCCCTGTCATAAGCCATTAGTTCCACACTCTTACTACAAATAATACATACATTCCACATTCTTTTCCTTAATATGCAAATCTTTCCAACCATGGTCTCCTTTGTTTCAGTGCCTCTCAACCCACCAGCATATGCAGAGGGCTCACACACTGATCCTCCGGGATATACTCAAACATGACTACTATGTTCTTTGTGATTCATATGTGACAACAGGAGAGATTTCGAGGCTCTCTCCCAAGCCTCAAATTGCCTAACTATTGCCCAGATTCCTGACCCCTTTCATCTGCACCAGGTGGTTTACACAGCTCATTATGAATTTCCTTTCAAGGCTCCTGAAAAAGAACTAACTTTGTTTACAGTAAAAACTGGCCCAAAGCAGTATTCTGAGACAACACAGAGGTTTAAGTGCCTGCCACCATCTTCTGCTGTCAGAATCTCATCAGGTCCGTACTGGACTCATGGCTATGCCTTGCATTCAATCAGCAGCAACAGTTAGAAATAGTTGTTTTAGGAAGAGCATCTCCTCCTTTTCACATAAGTCGTCAGTCCCAATGGTTCCCTCCTTCCTTGCCTCCAAATTGTTTCCCTTCAAAATCAGCAGCTGGAACCTTCTTCACAGTCATCTGGACATTTTATTTGGTCCAAAATGTAGCAGGATAGACAAAGTGACACTGTGCCCCAACAAAATTCCGATGTTTCACTTGCTCCGGCAAATTCTCTTATGCCATGAGGTTGTGCTACTTAAGACCTATGCTCCGATTCATTGACACAACTGTAGTCAATGTACAATGAACTGTAGTGACCTGGAGCTGGCAAAGGCCATGATGAAACTCTTATGTTCCGGACGCTACTAACGGTACAACTTCAGCCCTGGGGCATGAAGCCAGGTTGTGCCATTTGGAGGGCATAACGGACAACACAATTCTTCCCACAATTCCTCCTGTTCTCCCAAATGCAGTGGCTGGCACCATCTCTCTTTGAGCAGGGAGATGGCTGGAGAACAGCTGAGGACTTGGTCTCACCAGCCAGATTTATCACAATTCTTAATTTGCACACATGCTACGGTGAGGTGTGCGTTACATATGCTTAGACTGCATGGCCGAATACTCATGTTATATCAAGCTGTGGATGATTTTACAGCTGGCTCTGCTCTTTGAGCAGTGGGAGCAGCTCTTCAGCATTTCTGAAAGGCAGACTACAGCCGAGCGGCTGGAGCTGTAATTCTCCAGCCCGCTCTCTCCCCCGTCCTAACTACCGCGCCCCTCCCCGTGCCCCGACATTCTTTGCTGCTTTGTTTATGCTGTAGAAAACATCTGTGAGGGTATACGGCCAAGGTGAAAGATTTTGGCAAACAGTTATTTTTCATAGCTCAGCTTAAAGGGAAAATATGAAGATTGCCCCTCCTCCTCAGAGAAGGGGAAGGGTGGGGTTGAGAAACGAGATCCGTCTGCAGCCCGGCCAAATAGCAGACTGGCTGTCCCACTAGCCCCTTTAAAGGAAAAGGGAATTGTTTTTTCAGCAGAAGGAACCAAGTTGCAGAAGAGGAAAGGTTTAACTGAGAGAAACTGGACCAATTTTCAGAGGAATCATTTAGATAATTGTATCGGGAAAATATTCAAGATGTTGGGATGTGTTAGACTGAGCATAGTGTTTCAAGAGAATGCGTAAATCATGCCGCAGAGATCGTTTAAAACCAGGCTGACATATCAACAAAAATCTGTAATAGAGAACAACCCCACACTGCTAGGAGATGGGCTCAATTACACTGCAGGTCTTTTTCAATGTTTAACTTCTATGACTCCTTATAGAATTGGGGCCCTGTAAGGGGAAAGAGCAAAAAGTTGGCTTATTACCTTTGTTGATTGACTTTCTCAAGCATTAAAGTACTTTATAGGCCAACAAAGTATAGGCTGTAGGTAGGGAACTGCAGATTTCCCTGACAAGCTGAAGTTTATTACTGATGTCCTGCAGCGGAGCAGAGAAGCCGATGGCAGCACACGCCACTCACAGCTGCCTTTCTCAGATCAGCTCTGGAAGAATGGGAAGGACAGATGAAATTCCTGCTGGGAAGTGAAGGACTCCAGGGATCACAAGGAGATTCCAGATTTGCTTTAAGGACCTGCAAACAGGAAGGCACCGCTTCATTCTTCCCTGAATTGCAGCCACCCCTCCATGAAACAGCAAAACCGTTTTAAAAATACAGGGACACTGAGGATAGGAGGCGAGGAATGGTGTGTTATTGTTTAACAGGAAATTGGAACAAAAAAGTCAGGAATCACTCTGAAGCACTGTGCTGCAAAGATAAAAGAAAAGGTCCGCCTGGAACTGAAGTCCAGCTCAGTCCCCAGTCACACTCAGGACATTCCCCTCTCTTGTGATGCAGCCAGTCACCGCTCACACACAAGGAAGCTCAGCTACTGCCAGATACATCCCACTGGGACGTAGCTGCTACATAACCCCCAGGTTAGACACAAACAAAGCTATTGTAAAGCTCTGAACTGAAAGAAGACACAGGCTGAGCACTCAGGATCCATCTATGATCTGTCACAAGCAGTTGCACAGCTGACCGGCGAGAGAGGGCACTGCTGGCGGGGGGCACGCAGCCACGCAAGCAGCCACTGCCTGTTCCACCCTCCTTTGCCTCTGCCTGCCCTTCACCCAGATCTAGATAGGCTCCAAATTAATTTTACAACATGGAATGCTGCTAACACAATCAAATTATGAAAGAAAAGCTCATCTTGAGGGAAGGCAAAAATCAGCTCCCTTCTCTGTCTCACAGCTGTCCCCTCCTCCTCACCATGTGTTCCCGAAACCTGGGGCTGTTCCAAGCTCTAAATGCACTGGAAAGCATATCCTTGGGCCAGCTGTGATCTGATCATGGTGTGTTGGCTGTGGGTGAATTAGAAACAAACCGATAGGCCCAGGAACAATGCAGCCCCTTGTTAGGCTCTGAGAACGGCCATCGCCTTCAGCCTCCCCGCTTCCTTCCCCAGCCAGCCTTCAGGAGAATGGGTTGCCGGGAGGGCTTCTGCAACATGCCCTGCGTGATCCTTTCCTGCCATCCCTCTGCTGAACTATTTTCTGTTTTGAATGACACGCTCCTTGTGTTGTGAGAGACATTGGGTGGGGGCTGCTGCAGCCTCTTTGGAAGCGGATGCACAGCAAGCCACGGGCTGATACTGGTATTTACGTGCAAGCTGCTACGGGGCAGCCCCACCAGCAGCACCTGGGACCACGGTCCCTCTGGAATCTCAAGGGATGGAAACCTCCCGGGAATCCGCTTCTCGTCAGCCCCACAGAGCACCCCGTGCATCGCACAGATCAGTCCCAGGAACCAGATTTTATCTGCCCTCACAACTTTGCTGATGTTTTGTAGGTTTTGAATGTTTATGACATTAAGTAAGCATTATGGAAATAAAGCAATGGCACAGAGCCAGGGTCCTCCGTTTTTCCCAGCCCATCTCACAGCTAGCTAAGCTGTTGCAATTCTCAGGAGTAGATGCTGCAGGAAGGGAGTTAGTGGTGGGATAGGGCTTGGTCTTCTCCCAGGCAATATTCTGAGGGTGAACAGAGTGCTGTTCGGAGGGAGAAGAGGCCATGGCCAAACAGATTTGAGGCAGTTTACAAAAGACCTCAGAGAAATTTAATCCTGGTGCATTAACCAAGTCTCAAAACTAATAGTTCTTTGCATTTGTATTAAAGTAGCGTGCCAAAGCCCCAATCAGGATCACCCACTGTGTTTGGCGGTACAGCCCCATCTTCAGGGTAAGTATGTTCTGCCAATCAATTCCCACTGCAATTTTGATTAGACACAACATTTTCCTTGCTTCCTGCCCTAAACAGCTGCCATGTTGCACCACAGCTGCATTTCAGTAGTGGATAAAGGATCCAAATACCTAGGTTCTAGCAAATTTCAGCATAAATATGGATCTTAAATTGGGATCCTTCCAATTAAAAAAATACTGCACTGGTGCAAGTATTTTATCTACTAATTGTTGACAAAACCAAAACTGCAGAGTTGTTCTGTGCCTCTTCCTAGTCCAAACTGCTTTATAAGCTAGGAATATTACATATCCTGTACAAGAACTACTTGATCTTTACCAAAACAGACACCTGCCTGGTGGGCAACTCTTATGAGGATACCAGCACCAGCTCACGAAAGAAATAGAGCAGAAAGTTAATTTTCCTGAAAATTAGTGTTGCTTTGGATAGCTGTAATAAGTTTCTAATCACGTCCAAACTGACTCTGCAGCTGTGGCTCAAATGTGTATATACTTTTCCACTCTACTGACTTTCGCTGTGGAAATTCCACATTTTGAGCTGAAACATCCCTGGAGCTGGCCCTGATATTCCAGTGTACTCCAGTTGCATCAGAAGTGAAATTTGCCTGGCTACATCAGACTGTAAAACTTGAGACTTAAATAATTAAAAAGCACAGTGAGATGTATGCAGAGATGAAATCTTTTATGAAATATGTAAGTCAGCAAGAACCGTATATTGGGCCATCACAACAAAGAATACATGCTACAGCAATTGAGTATAAAGCTGGCAAAAATTTAACACAAGTAAGTTTTACTAACACTCAATCTCCATTCTACAAAGAGAACTATCAAGATTTTCTTGACGCATTGAACTCAGTAAATTTGCTTTGAATAGTTGTGTGTGTGTGACAGAGAGAGAGAATTAGGCTGGAATGCTATAAGGATGCAAGCCAAGCTCTCAGCATCTGGAAAGCAGAAAGCAGAACTATATTTAGTGCACAATGACTTGCAATAATTTGTGAGGGGGGAAAAAGAAAAGGAGAAAAAAGCGCAAGAAAAAAGAACAAAACTTAAGTTGCCAGTGTTAGGCAAGTAAATGAATTATAAAGAAAAAAGAACAATCAGGCTGCGAGAAGGATAAATTAAACCCTGGTGTATATGTTATTATAAGAGCTTCTACAAACAGAAACGCTGTATAGAGTTAGTAGAGATATTTATAAACATGCTACAGATAATGCATACTTCAGTATAAATACCACCTCAAAGAATTTCTGGCACAGAACAGTTAGGGCATTGACCTCTGCTGTACATTCATTTCCTTTATGTGGCTGAAATGGCCTAAGTATGTTCCTTAGTTAGGCATGGGAAACTTTTTTCCATAAGGTAACTGCAAGGGTACTCCATGGTGTAACTGTACTCGGTTACGAACGTGTTACGAACTCTCTGCAAAGCATGTGTAGGTTACCGTGCGTTCTCCTACACCTACTTGTAAATAGAACAAGCACTAAGGAAAAGGCTACCTTTTACAGATCTGGTACATTCAAAATGAAAATGGTGTAACACTTTGTAAATTCCTTACTGCCATTACAAAAACAAGGTATTGAACAATCAACTTCCCCTTCCATCGCTTACACAGTTTTTGTTCTGCCTTTCATTGATTTAAACATGTCATCAGCTCTTCAGTGTCACTCTTGTTTCCAGGCAGTTTCTCAGACCCGAGATCCCAGGATCCCAGACCCTCCATCAGCACTTTGAAAGACATCTCAAATAACAAACAAAACCTATTGTCGTTAAAGCCAAGGCACTGATCTCAGGCACACTGATGCTGTTTAAAGGATAACTAAGAAGAAAGTAAACAGTATTACTGACAAAACAGTAGAAAGATGGTCATATCCACAAATGCCAAAGTATTTTCTGGTGTTCAAATTAATCCAGCTTTCAGCTTCTAGGCAGTAGTATGCTGCCAAGAGGTTTTAAGAAGTGAGTAGAAAGTGTTACCTCTGCACAGGCACCAAGTCCCGAAACTTGGTGAAAGACAGCAGAGATCCAGTGCCTGTGAATCGGGAGAAGTTGGGTCCCGCCTGCAGTGCCAGGTGAAGAGCAGCCTGTTGCCGTCAAAGCAGAGACCAGAGCAGCAGCCATTTTGAGAAGCAGGGAGTGCTCATAAGATTTGACTGCTTTAGCTGTCAGTCTTTACTTCACTTGTATTTACAAGTAACACACAAAAAGAAGATGTCTTTCTGAAACAGGCAGTTTGGGAAGAAGTAAAAAAGGAGCTGCCATTTTCCATCTGGCTTCGAGATCAGCTAACTCTTGTAGGGACCTGTATATCTTCTTATTTGTAAACTTCAAGTTGTGGCTGTCTTTAAATTAGTGCTCTCATGGGCCTCGTGTACAGGTAAAGGCTGCTTTTGAGATGCACTCTCGCTGGCTCTCTATGTATTAGACGGTTCTATTACTCATATGTCCTACAGGGCTGTCCCTAACCGTGAAAGGAGAGATCTTGTTCCTTGTTGTATCAAATACGTAGTTTCTAGGCTAGCCTCTGCCAATTAACATACCAGCATTTGTGATATATGTGTATGTGAACAGGAGCAAGACCAAACCTACCCACAGAAGCTGCAGAGCTGTGACTAAGTTACCTATTTTGCAGTGCGTGCTCACATGCTCTTCACCAGTAATACAAGAAACGTGCACAATTTTAAGCAATGAACATTTTCTCAGTGCAGGACAAGGAGTGACAGAAGCATTGTATCTCTTTTTAGAGCCATACCTATCTGTCAACAGAAAGAATGGGGAGTAGGTACCTTTGCTACCTCGGAAGCAGAGGGGAAATAGGGCAACATACAGGATTCACAGAACCAGGAGACAAAAATGCCAAATAAAATGATATGGATATTGAGATAACAGCTCCAGAGACTTATCAAACAATGACAGAAACAGTAGCAATGCCTATGATACAGTGTGCAAGGGCAATGTTCGAAACAGTCATGTAAGCCATTGAATGAGTAAGACATTGTATCAGTCCTGAAGTTGATACAAGGATTGGGGAAATAAGGACACTTAACTGGCAAAGTACAGAGACTGGTGCAGAGCTCTGTGGCGGGATCTGAGTTGTCCCACTAGGCGAGATTACAGTGCCTGACACAAAAGACAAGAAAGGCGCTGCTGCTCTCATTAAAGGTGTCATGGAGCTTTTTCTCCCTCATACTCCCCTCAAGCAGAGCACTCATACACATGTTTTCAAGGTAAAACGTATTGGGTTTGAGGTATTATAAATGAAAGCTGCTAAAGAAAACTGCTATTATGATCAAGTAGATTTTGATACGTGTTTTACATTCTTTCGGTTCTGAGGTCCCGTTCGAATCAGAACTGCTGTCTGCAAACACCCCGCTGAAGTCAGCAGAAGATGAGGATTTACTGTAATCACTACAGCGCTGGGCAGTCAGCTACGCTCGTTCCTGAACTGTTTCCTAAGAGATGTTAACAGCCTCAGCTGGGTGCTCTTTGTAGTTCTGGCAGAGGTCAGCTCTGTCTCTAAGCACAAATCAGAAAAGTAAATCTAGTCTAAACAATTTTCTGTGCTGTTCCAGAAGCAATTAAAGGCACTTTGCTTTGTGTATTTGCCCCAGGTGTGAGCAGACACTTCACACAGACAGTATGTCCAGCAAGAGCTCAAAAAGCATAAACTCTTTGCAGGGAAAAAGCAAAAAACCTGTTGCTTTGAGCACGTAAGACTGAACCGGCCAAAACACTGCAGGATCAGCTTATCCAGGCACTGAGCACAATCTGTACTTAGAGAAAAATGGAGGTAAAACATTTCCAGCTAAACTCAGCTAACTCCATCAGGCTCTTTATTACCAAGGTAATACCAACAGATCAGATATCCACTTTTAGATTAGGTATTATTTAGCTAGGAATAAAAATGTAATGTGCTCCATCAACATGTCACTTTAATTCATGACAGAGATACTGGCACGCAGGAAGCTAAAAGCATCCCTCATCTATGAGGAGTACCTTTGTAAACCAGCAATGATGTGAAAAAGATAGAAAGAAGTGAGTACAAAGTGAACCCTCACACATTTTAAGACAGTTATCTTTGGTAAAGAGCATTTGGTTGTTTCCTGGTTCACGATTTTCCAAAAATGGAATAATAAATACAATTACTTATAAGTATTCCTATAATATTACGTATATTCGCTACACCTAAAAACTCCCACTGGTTTTGCCAGGAGCCAGCACCAGCAGTCCTGGACATTCAACACATTGTCCATGAATCTCTGGTGTATTAGAACTGGCATATTATTAATTTTTCAAACCAGAAATCTACCTTTGCAACTAGCAGTCATGATAGAGGGCATGAAATATGAGTAGCTCGGGGGGTCAAGATTTTTTACATTCATTCTTTCATATGGCTTTTTTTTTTTTTAATCAAAATCACCACATTCATGCATGATGCATCCCCCGACCCTTGGTGCAGCACAACTCCCTACACAGCTGTGGCATGAGTTGAATAAAGGAAACAAACTGATTAAGGGACAGTTTGATTAGATGAAAACCATCCAAAGCCCTAATGTTCCCTGTTGTGGCTCACATCATGATCGCACAGATGTACGGTCACACCTTACACAGCAACGTGCACAGGCAGAGGAATCGGTAGGACAGCAGTAACTTTCCACTGATAAAACTGTATCCTGAAGTCTTGGCCTTAGTCTGTGGCTACAAACTTTAATCTCTGGTTTTATTAATGTGGCACCTTCTAACTGCAAAATATTCTGAGAAACAAACTGCCAAAGCATCTATTTATAGTATCGATAGTGACTGGCAGAAAGGCAGGACTGGAGCACCCTTGCTTTGGCATAGGTGAGTCGTTCAATAGCTAGGAGGCGTAGCTGCTGTTGTTACGGGATGCCAATAGCACGTGCTGGCACCAGACGCAATTTTGCTGCAGCCTTGCAGATTTCTGCCTCTGGTTTCTGAGTAGTGCCGAACACTGCTTGTCCCAATCTGCCCTTGAACGGAAACGCTTTTCACCAGTGGCTCATCTACACCCATTGCTACTGTCTACCAGCAGCTGCTAGCAATTTTCCCAATATGGAGAAGGTGTGGATGCATATAAAAGGACAGTATTTTTATCCTTGCAGAGATGAGACATTTTTTTCCTGTACTTTGACTCTGCTCTGATAAAAATACTGTCCTTTTACTACCAGCCCCCAAAAGTCCTATTTGATGGAGGGGAAGATCACAACTAGCAGCAGAAAGAAGAAACACATTTACACCTGTTGTTGCGCTGAGCAGTTTGCATGAATCACTCCAGCCACTCAGTATATTCCCAAATAAAAATCTGTCACAGTGGTTTTGCATAGGAAGAAGCAAGGCAGAATTAGGGGCCAGGACTCAGTGAAGCTGTGCAGGATCCTTCAACTGTAGGTTATATTCAGAAAGCTGGAGGCACCAATCTAGAACGCTTCTAAAAAGCAAAATAAAACCTTCTTCATCTATCTGTGTCCCCCATGTAAACATCAGATAATCCCCACCTCCATTGTCAGGCAGGTTTATTATTTACCATTAGGTTACCTTTATTTAGCATGGGAAACTGAGTGTACACGTTTGACTCCATGCAAACAATCTGCTCTGGGCAGTCTGGAACCTGGAAGAAAGGTGTCACCCTGAGCGCTATAGAAGGAATTTTTGGCACATGAATCCAGACAGTGATCAGATTGTCTAAAACGTAATCCATGCTACAGCCCAAATTTCTCCCTGTGGATTATATCAGCGAAGAAGGGGGTCCCAAGCCTTCTATGATAGCGTAACATCAGCTTCTGGATCTTGTTGGAACTGTCATGAGTTCTGTGATAACAGAACTCACTAAAATGTTCTTAATATGGTAAAAATTGGTTCTCCACTCTCTCTGACAGTAGCTTGGAGGAGAAGTTAGGGCACAGTGAGAGAAGCTAGTTGCAGATATTTGGCCCTGAGGTGCCAAGCTCTCATTTGTAACAAGACAACCCCAAATAATTTATCCAGCAGAAGACAAAGTACGCTCAGATTTATTTTAAATTGTTTCTTATACAGATTTACAGGGGAGGCAACGGGCAGCTGGTTGTTATCATTAACGAAACCCTAAGCAGGAGGAATTCTCTACTGGGTAGCTGACTGCTCTAAGGCCATTTTACACTTTCACATGGCTTAATAGACCAGAGAATCAAAATTGTTGGGGTTTATTCAGCTAAGAAATATTAAGTATTCTGATTTATTAATAGTATCCTTTTGAAGCTATGAAGAGTCATTTAATGAGTGAGGTTCCACTTACGTATTCACTTCTGTCCAAGATCTCAGCCAAAATGAAAATCAAAAGGATCATGCCAGCCTTCAGCTCTGCTATCATAAAATCATTACAGAACATTGTATAATTAAGCCCTATTTGCAGTTTCATTTTAAAACACATCCTGGCCTGGCCACCCTTGACTAAACTTGAGATGATTTGGCAGTGTTGCGTGGGATTATACACTGAAGTTAGCCAAACGTGTGCAGGCCAGGCTGGAGGTGCTTTGGTTGTGAGGAGATTCAGGACCAAATGCGCAGGCAGGAGCTGCAGCTTCGCTGTGAAACGGCAGGAACAGAGCTGCAAGGAGGAAGTTTGCAGAGTACCTGGGAGTGCTGCGGCTGCCTAGAGCTGGCACTCCCAGTCTTTCACTTTCCTGCCCACCAGACATGTCTAAATGTCTTGAGAAAAACAAGAAGCAAAACAATAGGTGACTGTAGTGTGAATAATAAAAGCCTGGCTTCCCTCTTGGAACCTGACTGCTGCTCTTAAACTGCCCCAGCTGCGCTCTCACGGTCCAGGATGTCAGCAAAACTGCTCCAGTGAATTAATGCCTTGTGTTCACTCTGGGGCTGTCTACGGCACCCTTTTGTAGACTGTATTGTAAGACTGGGGTGGGTTTCTGGGTCAGAAGGTCAGCACTACCTCTGTACTCCAGAAAGCTGAGTTGTGTATGATGCTACTCCAGCAACAGCAAAAAAAAAAAAAAAAAAAAAAA
>VZSC01003566.1:372011-448497 GCA_013398225.1 Steatornis caripensis | reverse complement strand
CAGGGGGAAAAAAAAAAAAAAAAAAAAAAAAAAAAGTTTGAAAATAACTGCGTATGGCATGTACTGAGTTGCCAGCAGTATAGTGCTTTGTTCCTAGCGGGAACGGGTAGAGCAGACATTAGAAATACTCACTGATAGATTCTGAGAGATCTCTGGTAGAGCAAAAAAGTTTTCTAAATATATAATGGACTGTGTGATTGTACGAGCTGACTCAAAGGCAAGGGCCAAATTAGTCCTGGCTGAAACTCCCTACAATGAATTCATCCCTACAACAGAGTGCAGTTATTCTTTCAATACCAGGAGCCCTCATGTGTCCAAATCATTCCAAGCTAATATTGGACTTCAGTTACTGCGTGTCTTGATTCTTTAGCATTACTGAGAGAAGATGAAAAAAGATAGCATACAACCATCTTACGCAGTTCTCTTTTGTAACTGCAGTCAGTTCTTCAAAGGCTGGTGTGCTGTCCTGCTGCCGAGTACAACAGCCCAGTCTTTCCCTCCCTCCTCTTGTTCTCAGTGACAGAAGAACAAATCATAAGCCAGGTCTGCTCCAGACCATGTCTTGTTGTGTACCAGCCATCTGAAAAGGCACGTCCCTCCTGCCACACGTCAGTGCAGTCTGCATTCCCATGGTTTCTACTCATCTCGGTTTTGGAATAGAAGAGTGAAATCACCAGGGCTGTCACTCCAGTACTTTTCACCAGGTTCAAATCTATTTAAGAATAGGCACAAAAGGTAAAAGAAAATATATACTCCTTGCTGATTTATCGATTAATACTGGAAAGCAGTTCTATCACTGATGTTTTGGAGAAGGATCAGACACCTTCATAGTCAAACAGCACCATCCAACATATGGCAGTAGATGAAGGCCGCCTTTTGCCTCTCACATTCACTCTGAATTCTTCTAAGTCATCCCTGCCAACACGATCCTTGAGGATCATTAACATTTGTCAGAAGAGCAAATCTCTCACTTATGTAGTAGGTTAGGCTGCACCAAACAGCAGGTATGAGAAGTTCCCTGGGGGAAGACACCTGCAGAGTCTGTTTCTTGACCTTCAGCTCTGCTGCTCCTACAGATGGCTGCTGTTTGACTCGGCACTGCATGAGCAGTACGTACTCAGAGTATGTCTCAGGAACAAACATTAGCTCTTCTTAAAAAGAGCAGCCTTATAGATTCATTTGTCAAGTGATGCTTCCTTCCAATTTTGATCAAATGAAAAGCATTCCTGTTTAAAATAAGAAACAATTGAATACATTACCCCACTCACTCTCTTTGTGACTATGCACACCTCAGAGAGCAAAACGTTTAAACAGAGATTGTAATTGGAAGCGTTACTCTGTAAGACCCTCTGAAAACACTAAAAACACATTAGAAATATTCTGTTAATGAGCTGAGGTCCTCTCAGTGCAGCCTGGAGCACACTGCAACTCACACGTCACTGGTACAGGTAAAACTATTTCTTCTGACTGCAGTAGGTAGTCTAATTCAATTTATTTCAGCTAAATGTAAATGGACTCAATGTGAAGCTTCCACCAACACTCTCACACCTAAATTTCTCTCTGATTTCCCAAGCAAACAGAGATGGGACTTCCCACGGAAACATAAACACATGGATTTCTCCATAAGCATGTACAGCTATGGGGATTTAGATGTTCTTTAAAGGCAAGTAAAAAGGAAGAAGCAGATGAGGACGTTCTAGTATTTATCAGGTCAAATGTTTACATGCTACAGAAGGAAAAAGTATGCTATTGATCCTAGTATAGTAGCTTTCCTCACATCCTTCAAGGCTCATCTGCTCAGTGTATGAGGCACTCCTGTTATCCTGGGAGATACGGTGGCTGACTTGTCAACAAAGTGGAGAAAGGCCACTTGAAATCTTTCTTTTCCTCAGGGCAGTATGGTCATACTCTCAAAGAAAACAAATCTTCACACAGTCCAGTGAATTTTTTTCTTCTGTGTTCAGCTGGGGCTCTTTGTTGGGATTGCACCGAGGTGTCCTTCCATTACATGTACGTATTGGGAATTTTTGATTCATTTGCTCTTCTTCCAATCCACATTTCAACTTCCACTATAAAAGATCTGCACCCTGGTGTTTGAAGAAAAGGCAAGAAAGAATGTGGCTGTGCCCACCCTATGCAATGACTGACTTATGTGGGAACTCACGGGGCTGAAGGACTGGGCCCAAAGATTTGGTACCTCACAGGAAAGCCAAAGAAGTTATGTGCCAGAAAGTCTGGAAGCTGAGATATGTAGTTAGAAGAGCATCTGACACTGTGACAGGTAAAGTCTGAAAGCAAGGAGGGAGGTTCTGGTTTGGAAGGAAGCAGATGACACTACATGATCAGTATGGCAGCAGGAGAGATACAGCCCGGGTATCGTCGACGTTGCACCTTCCTATGAATGGCAGCAAGAAGCTGTTTGCAGACAGAACCGAATCAGAGAAGGAAGCAAAACCGACATGACATTCAACCTGTGGTGGGACACAGGAGTGCAGAGTCCTCACTTGCACTAAAAAGAGAACTTCTGCATGAAGTGATCATCCATTGCTCAGCTCGAATTGCCTTGAGTCATGAATCCCTCTTCATCTTCTTGGTTGCTCTGGCTCTGCATTCATTGCTGAGCTCCCTACTCTTGAGTTAAGGCTCAGAAGTATTTTGGTAGTGAGCAAATGTATTTAATTTCTCCCAGATGTACCATCTCAAAGTAATGGCGTAATACCTGGCTCATTCTTTCAGCTCCACCAAACAATGACCGCTAGGAAAAGAGCTTACTTCAGTCATTCCTAACAAAATATAGTTAGCTCTTTAACATAGTCTTCTTTTTACTTAGTCTAAGTAAGTAAATGAAAAGGTTCATAAATAAATAAAGGTTCATTTTTGGTGCAGATCTTTGTAGATTCCCTTGGTTTACGCCAGCTGCAGTCCTCCCTCGGAGAGCAACTTGCTTCTTGTGAGAAACAAATAATTTTACATTTGGAGCATTTTACAACTGGAGCATTTCCTGAGTCCTTCCAGTTCTGACTTTACCCTTTTTCCCGGCAGCTTGCACAAAAGGAGACAGGCACCCAACTGCAAGGCAAGGTTCTTGTCTTAGCTTTGTCTCTCAAAAACCTGACTTTCTGTAATCTCTTCCAGTGAATGATAAACCTGGAAGAGCAAGATAACTATCCCACTGTGCTATGATGGTCAAAGTTGCTATGTAAATACACTGATAATGGACTTAAAAAATCAAACATCAGTAAATGAGAGTTCCTACCTCCCTGCCAGACATGTGTGTCCCTCTGCTAGAGCACTGCTATGCAAGCAGCTAGGTGGGTACCAGGTATGTGCAAGGGCTTTGAAGTAGGAGGCTGAGAGGAAGCAGTGATGTGTAAAGATGGGGAAGGGAGGAGGAAAAGGTCCGGAAAATCCTGAAAAAAGGAATCTGGTGCACAAAGGAAAAGATTTCTCTAGTGTCAATCCCTTTTGGAGCTCTTGCTCCTTTATCTGTGCAAACTGATGAAGACCAACTGGACGGCCACACTCTGCCCAAGGACTATCTCTGCAGGGTGACAGTGAAGAGGCTGGGTCAAGGAGAGGAAGCTGGAATCTCTTGAAAGTATCATAAAAAGGCTAACTGATTCCCCTTTGGAAAAATACTAGTCATTAAACTGGTTTCCACCAAACTCTGAGAGAACATTAAACATGCCCCACAGTATTTTCTTCTTTTTTAAAAGGGACCTGTACACTGCTTATGGCCCCTGCTACAGTGCTAAAAAGTGAGACACTCACTGGCTGGCCACTCTCTGCCTGATGGGAAAGGGTCTTGTTTGTGAACTTCCCTGGGACTCTGTATGTGATGGGAAGTGCTATACAAAATGAGAGCAAACAGTTTAACGAATAAGGCATTGGACTGGATCGTACAACATGTGGATTCAATTTCTGACTCTGGTACAGATTTCTATATACCACTAAGAGAGTCCCTTCAGCTCTTTCACTATATCCCTTCTGCGTAACACCGTCTCACCACATATTAATACTTTACCATAGAGAAATTCATTCCTGTTTGTACTCAGCCCTGTACTAGGGAAGCAAACATGGCAAAGATAAGAGTGCCTGCACTTGCATAGCCTAAGCAGCCATTGCAAGTCCCCTGAAGGATTCTGATATATAATCAATTATACAGAGTATGCACTGAATGGGATTAAGCCAAAGAGCTCTAGTGACAAATATGGCCTTGCACAAGCTTCTGCCGTGCTGTAAACCTTACTTTCTATGATTTTAGGTTTAATGGATTTTAAATGATTAAGCAAAAGTGTTACAATGCACCTTCAAGTAGCCCTTAATAAATAGGTTTTACTTTAGAAAGGGTTTCTTACTGAGTCTACCAAGAAATATTTACATGTGAAATGAAGAAATTTGAATGAAAACAGGTTTGTTTACTTTAGAAGGCACTGCAGCCACCCACTGCAGGGCTGAGTTTCCAGCACACCAGTACTGGATGCCAAGGAGCTTCAGGAAGGGAAACAAGAAACAGAACGGGAAATTGAGCAGCTTAGCTTCCTTTCACATTAATCGTCAAAAGTGGGCAGCACTACTGAAATAATATTGTATAAAATCTTCTCTTAACTCAGAAAGCTTACTGTTTATTTCCTACCCCAGTGCCTATGCACAGAAATCCCAAAACATTGTAGGAAACAACATTAACTCTGTGTTTATCCAGAAAAATAGAAGTATTCCTCATGAACAGAATTAGAGGGTTTAGGGCCAAAAAGAAGATGCCATATTATTATTGTACGTCTTCATGTACTCAAGCAACGTTTTTTCCTGGAATGATAAAACCTGTCTTGTGCAGAATGAGCGTCAGTGTAGCAGTTAAGGCAATACCACAGAAGTGCCTTGTACAGAAAGCTAGAACATCACCTTTCTAACTAAAATATAGACAGAAGTCATATGAAAAAGCATCCTTAATAAGCATGAGGAGATGAGACCCTGGTTTAACATCTCATCTGACAGAGGCTTAGATGTGTGCTGCTGTGTTAATAGCCTTCCAGGGAAGTACTTTAATTCCAAATCAAGAAGGAACATCACCATCTCCTGAGTCATCAGCATCACTTCCTGCCTTTCTGTGTGCATGTTCATAGGAAATCTTTCATCTAATTTTTTTCAAAGCCCAATCCCATTTGGCTAGCAAGCTCAGGCAAGATCCAGCCAACAACAGTATAGGCACAACAAGTTTCAACAAAAATATTTGTTGTAAGAACACTCTTTGATTCATTTGCCCTTCCTTGGCTGAACCTCGGCTACACCCATCCTGATGCACACTTGCGGAGTGCCGTTGCCATGTCAGGATCCAAGTTCAATTTCTGCACTCCCAAGTTACTGCTGGCTTTGAAAACTATCCAGGTGGCTGCACAAGGGGCTACAGAAGTTACACAGAGATGGCAGACTTGGTGAGAGGACCTGCCTGAGAAGCAAAGAAAGGGGAGATACCCACACTCTACCAGCCCATCCCCATCCGATCTGCCCACAATGTGCTGTTGTAAAGAGTTTGCAGTGAAGCTGGGGATTTGGCACTGACATGGTGTGGAATAGTCATCAGATATTTAAAACAGAGCTGCGAGAACAAAGAAGGGCTTTGTAGTGCAAGGCAGCACTGAAAACCCTGAGCCTCCGCCAGCCAGCTTGCATGGAGTGTTTGCTAATGTACACAGTGGAGTGCATTCCTCTCATTTGATTACATGACAGTTTTATATACCAGGTATATGCAGAGGGTTTTTCTTAACCCTTTCAGTCCTCCACAATTTATAAATCTTAGAGACTCACAGTGGTTTCATTTCTATCGTCTTGTTCATGCATGCACCTTCAAAAGGCTGAGCATCTGCTTAGGGCAACTGGATATGGATGTATATGCTAAAAGTACTCTTATCTCTGTTGCTAGAAACAGCAGAAGTAATTAAGCATAAAAGAACTGGAAAACTAATTCATTCCTTACTCATGCTATAGTTTTCCGCATCTCCCTTGATTTAAGCACTGAGTATAAAGAGGCTTGTTTAAAGGACCACTATTATTCTCTCTCCATATTGTAAAATGAAGGATGCAGAGACTGCTGTTACAGCTCCAACTTGTTAGACCGGTAGAAGGGAGCCAGGAACCCCCTGTTGGCTAATGCCACATTCTACCATGTACTGCATTACATGGTTTCTACTGTAAAATGAGGATAATCGTACTTGCCCTTCTTGGTAAAGTCCTTTGAATCTATGCTAAAATGTGTTGTCTATAACTAGGCAATGCTGTATGCATTCAGGCAAAATGCCCTCTCATTTGTACAATGTGAAGCATACAGACGTGTGGGTGTAGGGGTGCAGGACCACAGCCTAAATTGCAGAGGTTTGGGTGCTATAGTGCCAAGTAGTAGAGAAGGGCAAAGTATCCTTACTTTCCTGTTCTGCTAGTGCACAAAGTAAATTTCTTAGCCATAACTCTAATAATACACAATTACATTTTCAGAAGATCCGCTGTGGTGTCTTTCATAAACTCTAAGCTGTAAAACTATTAAGTTATAAAGTTAAAAGATTAACTTCTGTTAATTAAGTTGAAAGAATGAGAAAGACACTGAAAGAGATGTTTGTGGTTACAATCCTCAGCACCCATACTGTTGCCTGTATATTTAATGTTGATAGCTCATAGACCAACATCTAATTAAGCCCACAGGATCTCTGCCACGCATTTAACTAGGAATTATTTTCCTACTTAGCCACTCAGGGAAACAATCAGGAGATGAAAGTTATAGTGTCTTGCCCAACTTTTGAGTGTTAGAGGTAGCACTAGAATTCGTGAGGATCCCGCTCCCATACTCTAAGTACTTAACAAAGCAGGGTTTGCTTGGTAGGTAGAGAGGAAATGCTTGGGGTTGGTGTCTGGAATCAGATGGACAGAGAGAGAGGAAGGTGAAGGAAGGGGAAGGTTGCTGCAATGGTGGAAAAGAGCACACATGGGCAAAGAAGGCTGGTGCAAGATGAGTGAAGAGTGGGCCAGAATAACGGCAAACCAAGCCAGCTACCTAAGTCCCCGTAAGTCGCTCAGAGGTTCTTAGCATAGTGAGAGTGATTTCAAAATAGGTCCCAAAATGGATGGATGTACATAAAGGACTTAGGAGAACAGCAGTGGGAGTAGTTCTGCATTTTTGTACACGTGAGCAGGCAGACTCTTGCTGGAATATTTGTACGTGCTTGAGTTTGTAAAGAAGGAGAATCATTTCCCAAACCAGATGCACGATGAGATACCACAAGCAGGTTAACCGAATGACACAGAGAAGAAGCAGCAGATATCCTGTTTCCAAACTAATGGCATTTTCCGTAAAGAATGACAGACAGTTTGACATATTGGCAGAACTAACTTACAAAAGGAAAGCACTTTTTCAAGCTTCCACTTAGACACTGACAGCTCTTTAAAACTATTATTAGCTGTGAGATGCTTCATTGGATGACGGAAGAAAATGTTATGTTTCTAATGGTATAAAGGAACTGGAAGCATCACAGAGGTTCTTACGGGAAAGTCAGATGTTTCATAAAGTGTATTGCAGATGATACATTCAGACAAGTATCTGCGTCCTGTTTCTGGAACAGTGTATTATTTTTAATTACTTTTTCCTACTGTTAGATTGTGTAACTTGGAAATAATGTGACACTTTTAAAAGAGACATATTTTCTGTTATGGAAATATATTTTGTACTATGAGGAAAGGGGCAGGAGATACTCAGATGATAGCATTTCTCAGCAGTCTTTAGCTCTGATGATCACAAAATGCTGCTGCCTCAGTTTAACACTCGGCTGCACACGAATGTAAAAGACCAAGACTTGTGTCACATTCCTTCTCCTCCCAAAGGGTCATGATACACAGACACTTCTGCACTCAGTTATCTTCCCCATACCATTACACATGTATAAACGTGTGAGACACAGCACCCTTGGATGCCGGGAGAGCATTTATGCTGCCTAACTATATACTGTCTTCACTTCACAAACTGGTAGCACTGTTTCCCAGCCATCTGAATTCCTCAGCTCAAATAAAAGCCAAAGAAAAACCCTGCTGCTTAGTCAAACACAAAAAAATTGAGGTGATGCTGGCAGAAGAGGCGAAATTTTAAGACACGCTAGCAATTATTTTGCTGTATCAAAAGAACAGACTGCTGTCACAGTGGCAGAGTGTCAAGGTCTGTCTGCACGCCTCCCTGATGTAGGCTACGCAAATAACTACAACAGCCAAAAAAGCGCTGATCTAGATGGTGACTCTTAAGGAACAGGGACCCATTCTGATGTCCGAGGCCATGGACACATGAGCATTCATCTCTGAGGNCACGCCTCCCTGATGTAGGCTACGCAAATAACTACAACAGCCAAAAAAGCGCTGATCTAGATGGTGACTCTTAAGGAACAGGGACCCATTCTGATGTCCGAGGCCATGGACATATGAGCATTCATGTCTGAGGACTGGGGCCACAGTGTGATCTGCATCTTTATGGCCTCAAGCTTTACTTTCGGTGGTCTCAATATTTGGGATGATTTGGAGAGGTTTGAGTTCACATCCCAAGCTGCTTTCCCTCAGCACAAGTGACTGTACACATTACCTGGTTCAGTTTAAGGCCATCAGATCTTTTCAGGGAGATAAATATAAGAAATTTGACAAGTGAAAGGGACAAACCTTCAGAACTCACTTAGGAAAAGGACCTACAGGGGTCATAAATTCCAGTGTCTTCAGGAAACTCCTTTGCAATCCTGTACAGTGCTTTTTAAAGAATAATTAAAGTGGAAAACGTGGAACTGTACGTACTGTTATCTGAAAGGAGAAAGCAGAAATTTGAATGAGAAATCAAGTTGATTATTAAAACAATCAGCATGCTTTATATTGAGGCCAGAAAGATAGAAAAAACAGAGAAAAATTACCCTTGTTTAACATAATGTTACTTTATCAAGTTTACTGGGTCTTAGTAAGGGAATATAATGATTTCTCAAACATATTCTACAAGCAAATATTAAATCTCCATGATCTCTGTGAACGGCTGCAATTAACATACATAGCAGCTTTCCTTTAACATCACACGTGGCTTACACAACACTGAATCCTGCCAAAACATCACTGGTTGTGCATCAATAAAGTAATGAATGCACAGCTCTGGGAATGGTGTTGGTTAAGCTCTACGTGGGAATCAGTAGAGGGAACACGTAACACTGTGGCTTTTTGAGTTCTACGAAATAATGGAAATGGCATCTTTCTTTCCCCCTTTCAGTGCAGTAATGGAACAGTAGATCAACTGTGCAAAACCACAGCTAAATATTTAGAACCCACAAGGAAAAAGTCCTTTGAACAAATCAAGCTATTTCACTTACAGACTGGGAAGGAAGAGAGAGACAGAGGGTTTGTTATTGTTGTTTCTATTTTTAAGTACATATGAGATGCTCAGATACTATGCTGATACGGGCTACATAAGCACCAAAAGAAAGAGGGGTAGGAATTTTTTCCATGAGATTCTTATACCTTTATAGTGGTCATCCGGGCTTCAACCTTTAGCAGCACCTTCTCCAATCAAGTCATCTGGAAATGTCTCAAAACTATTTCAAAAACCAATGGAAATACTGCAATACAAATCATGGCCTTCAGGCCATCTGGAGAGATGATGGGTACTTGGAAACTCCCAAGGATTTCCTCTAAGATGACTGTGTTCCCTACCTGCTCCTTGCCCACCATCACATGGCTAAGGTTTTTCATTCAAAGAATGCTCAAATAAGTTTCTCTGATATTAAAGCGTAAAATATAGGTTGACAAGTACTTAAAAGTTTTGAAATATTTTTGAATTAATTAATTATATTATTTAATACTCTGTACCTCAGTTTTCCCACCCGTAAAAGATTTTATTGTTAAAAGACATTTACTTACCTAGAATGACTACCATGAGGCTAATGAACATTTTTAAAATATTTCAAGAAGGCTAAATAAAAGCATGGGAAAATTGTGATTTGAAACACAAAGGAAAATAAATGGGAAACATACAGGGAAGGAACTGAAGGTTATGTCCACAGAACAGGACAAAGACTAACAACATAGGATATACACAAATCGTGGATCCCCAAACTTCTCCTATTCTTCATTCTGTTCTTAAGTAAACGACACCACCACCCCAGCCCCACGATGGAGTGCACCTATACTGAGAACGAGTGCTTTGGTTTTCCTGTTGATTTCACATTGATCAAATCAATTCTGTAAGAAATTTGGCATCCATCTCCCAAGAAAAGAGAAAACGTGCTTCTCAGAGTTCCCAGGAGTTAACGCAATGATCCAAATAACATTAAAGAAGGAAAAAAAGCCATGAGAAAGAAGCAGAGGAGTCAACTCAGACATAATCCAAGATAAATCTTCCTGGTTCAGAGACCATGAGGACTTTACAGGGTGTCCTTATGCCTCAACCACTGGTCTGTTAACCATTCAACATACGGTGGGGTTTGCAGCTGAAAAATCATAAAAATATTTATAAATATTAATTCATTACGCTTCACTGTCCACCAATAAGATTTAACTGATACATTCTCCACAACAACTTGCACTGATGACTACATTCTGTCATACCTCGCTACTAATGCCTCAGTGATGAGACAAGGCACCTTGAATTGGAAGACTTCCTTAGTTTTGGATTCAACCTACTGCCTAGAACATATGTTCAATTTCTGCAAAAGACAAGGAACAGGAATCCAAAATATGAAGCACATTTTTAAGGTATCTGCTGCTGCATCTGAAAGCAGCTTTGCTCAGAATTCAAGTCTGAGACAGTCCCACCACTTTGCATTTCAGTATCTTTCACTGAAAGATCATTTTACTCACATTAGCTAACTGAGCTTTTAAACAATATTTGGGATGGTATCACTGATCCTGTTTCACATCCAGATACGTTCACCGAGACAGAATGTACACCAAGTTAAGTGATTTTTTTGGGATTATATAAAATGCTACAGAGCAAAGCTGGGGTGAGCACTCAGGAGTCCTGCCTCCCACCCTGGCACCACTGTGCGCACTGCTAGCCAGCCGCCATTCAGTGCTCTGGTGCTAGCTTAGCTTGTCTGGCTCTGCAATAATGAAAGGAAGAAAGGATTTTGCGCTAGGAATTTGGAGTATTTTCTCATTATAACCAACCAGCACGACCAGAAAAAGAGCCCTGATGCAATCTGTGGGCCTAGTTCCTCACTGCCCAGCTGGCAGGGCCTGAAAAGGCTGCCAGGGCCACAAGCCCCGCTCCTCCAGGAGAGGCGGAAGGAGAATGTGCCGAACCAGGTCCTGTCCGTCAAGTCTGGTATCCTGCTTTCAGCACTGCCCAGAGCTTCACATCAGGGAAAAGCAAACAAACAAAAAATCCTCCCTTGCTTCCCCCTTCCAGCACCCATTGGGCCTGTGGTGCAGTAACCAAGGAAGCAGCTCTTCCCATTACCTACAGCCAACCTTTTGAGCAGATGAGCATAGGGCAAGGCTAAATGCCAGCAAAAATCCCACCTCTGATCTTGGTTTTCAGACCAAAACTAGAAAATAGGGCAGGACGGGCATGATTTGATATCTTAACGACAGAGAAGGGCCCTCTTGGCTGGAAAGAGGGCAGCTAAGCGTGCTGTGAGGGAAAGACGATGGCCTGGGGGAGTTTAGCGCACGGAGGGTTAACATGCTTTTCCTCCAGCACTGCAGCAGGGTGTCCAGGGTATTGATTACTGCCCTCCACAAAAGCAAGTCAAGGGAGTGAGCAGGATTTTCTTCTTTCCTCTCACACGGTCACCCTCGACACTAAAGCAGCAGCTGAGGGGCCTTCTCGTGGAGAAGGCACAGCAGGAATAATCCCGCAAGGTCTGGAGGAAAGGGCAGAGGCCGAAGGGCAGGTAAGGTCAGCGCTAGGCAGGTGTGATGTGGGGCTGCCGGGGCAGGCAGAATGCTTGTTTCTGGGTCCCCCAAGCCCTCCTGCCAGAAACTTAAGATGCACTTTGGGAGACCCAGGGACAGGCCTCATGGTAACTTGGAGTAACGGACAGCTGACGGTGTCTGTCCCAGGAGCAGGAGTGGAGGGGGGAGGAGAGGGTTCCGTGCTTTGTACCCGCTGACGTGACCATGTGTTGTTCTGCTTGCGACTGCGCAGCCTCAATGCGCTTGTGGTTTCTTGCACAAGGAGAAGCTGCGCTCAGATAAAGAGAGAGGGATGCCAGCTGAAGCAGTGCAAGGGAAGTGAAAATACTGTCAAGATTTTTCTCACTGCAACGCATGTGTTCACACTTTCCAATACCGATGAAAGAAACAATGCAAAGCCAAAACACAAAGCTGTGCCAGGCTATCAGAAGGCCTCAGCTGTGTGCTCCACTCCACCACGGACTTACTCAGCTTAGTTCCTCTTTCACGCATAGTTACAAGTCAGAGTGGATTTTCTGCTGTTAATGGAGTCGCAGCCCTGTACAACAGTCACAAGAGACAGGCAGAGCCATCGTGTGACTCCACGTCTCAGTCTTGCTGTTCCTGTAACGGGGATAGAGACCACCACGTACGTCCACTCGGGCTGAAGGTGTGCTCCTGGCACTGCCTCAGGCTTGCTGTGACCCTGAGAAGGTGCTGGGGGAACTGAGGGGGCAGAGGGTTTTGTAACACCCCATATACATACCAAGGCCTCAGCCAGGAATCACCTACAAATTCCTTTCAATTCCAGTCTGACTCGTGGTACTTCTCCCTCTCCGTCACCTGATTTTCTCTTTCCTTTTCTTTTCACTTAAACAGAAATAACCCTGGAATTGAACTTTCCCAGCTGTGATTACACGAGTTTGCGCAGGCCAAGTACACAGTAGATTCATTCTCCCTCTCCCCTGCCACCTACTCCTTCCATCAGGCGCGTTGTTTGGCCTTGTCGTACACCCTGTCACACAGTCCGCTTTCCACAATTGTGTGAGGCTTTGCTCACAGTAAGACTTGAGGCTTTCCTAACAGCTCCTACACAAGCCCATCATTGCTAATAACTGAGCACAAGACAGAGGAGGCAGGCAGCATTTTCCCTGAAAGCCGTGTTTGATCTGCCCAGTAGGAGAGGCCAGGCAGACAGGAACATAGGCTTCTCGTACCAGATCATGCCAGTACTCCGCTTCCAGCAAAAGTCAACTCATTCAGAAGAAAGCAAAAAAAGTTACTGTACCTAGCCAGTTGTAAAGTGGGAGTAGACAGAAATATTCCTCTCTTTCCTTCCTTGACAGGGCAGCCAAATATACACTGTTACATTGAGAACTTTTCTGCCATAAGTTTGAGCATCCTTTTTCCCCCATCTGATCTCACTTATCTCACCATGGTTTCTGGCTAGTAGCAGGGAAACAAGAATTTAATTTAGATATGATGCTTGGATCGGGAACCAAACTTTCCTAGAACATGGGGATGTTTGGTTTCGTGTGTGTTTTGATTTAACCCATTATTATGCTACATGAATCCCATTAAAAATCTGAATACGTTTGACTCTCCTGAAAGTTAGAGCTCTGAATCTGTTGTTTCATCTTTGAAAGAGAAACAGAAATAAAATAAAAATGAAAAGAAAGGAATAAAAAAGGAAATTTACAGAACACCTCCCTGAGAGCAGCTGCTAAATCTCACAAGAATGTGCTATCTGCAGTTTTGGAATATCGCCTCTCCACTTAAGATACTACAGGTCCTGGTTAAGAAAGTGCTAATTTCCAGGATGCAAAGCTGGGACACAACAACTTCATTCCCAATACAGCCAAGCACACTGTGATTTTTCCTGATCATTTTTATCATTCAGAGAGAGAGAACTTCTCCTTTTTCCTGAAATTAAACCTTTGCCTCTGCTGAGAAAGCCCAAAGAAGCAAGTTGGCGGCACAGGACTCCAAGGCTGCACAGGCTGAAAGAGGAAAACACGAAGCACTAACTTTTCCTCTGAATGTGCACAGGCACTGCTTATTTTGGGCACGAGTGACTTAGGATTTGAACATATTTGCTGGCATGTATTTAATCGCGATGCTTTTTAATTACTTCTCCGCATGATGGATGAGGTCTTTTGCTGAAATGAGGTTGCAGGGTTTTACCTTTTCCTCCCATGCTGGGACTATTTGCTGTGTCAATCTGTGTAGATTAGAAAAATATATGGACATCCTTGGAACTGGGGCCTGGCATCATGAAGCAAAGCGGATTTTGGCTCCATCCACTTGGCAGTTAGTGAAAGCCAGGAGCCTTTGGGTGCAGGCTGCGACGGTGCACAGAGTGCCCTCTGCCTTGCTGGAAGGAGTCGCTGCAGACACCTCTCCCTGGTCACAGGGGACATGGGGCAACTTCGTCCTCGAAAGTATAGGGCAATGATGTGCCTCTCTGGGACCCACCTCTCCATCCTTGCACAGTCATCCCGCAGTGGAGAGTAAGAGAGATCCTGGGCACTTCTCTCCTGTGCAGTTTCAGGGAGAGGCAAGGGCTCTGGCCCTCTGCCCCTTGGCAGCACCACGAGACAAGCCCGTCATCCTTGTAATTTCTGTCATTCCAGCCACCCCCTGTGGAGTAGCTCTGAATGTGTGTGCTCAAAGCTGCACTTCTCGACCTCCTCTTTCTTTTCAGTTCTCCTCATCCTCTGCACAAATAACTCCACTCTTTCAATAGCAGTTCAAGTAAAACTAAGAATTTCAAGAGAGGGAGGACACTGCTGATATGTACCCAGCCCGAAACATATCTGCCAGGCTCTAGAGCCTTGAGCCAGCTGGCCTGGGCACGGTGGAGAGGGAAGGAGTCCTATGCCAATGCACCGCCCAATCTTGATTTGAGAGAAAAAAGCCTTTAATGTGACAACACACACAGGGCACCACCTCCCATTTCCCACAGCCAATGCCTCTGGCCAGCTTTGATCAGTGCCCTGGCTGGAATGTTGAGTGTATGGCAAGGTTCAGTGTATGGTCAGACTTCGGTCACTCAGGCTCCCAAGTCAGCCATGGAAGGAAAGATAAAAACCAGACACATCCATTTGCTGCTTTCTCCAACCTGAACTTGACAACCATTTATGGTGTCCCCCAAAGGTGGGCTGCTCTCTTGTCCCTGACCTTGGTTGCAAACTCCAGCATCGTCGTTACCTCCATTAGAGCCTCCTGAGTCTGGCCTGTTGCCCTCTGAGCCTGGCACTGGCTAAGGATGCGCCAAACTGCACTGAGTGAGGGGCTCTGGTTACATGCCAGAGACCCAACAACACATCAAGCTTCTTAAAGCCAGGAGAAGATATGGGAAGCAAACAGGACTGCTGCAGTAACAACATTGTTTGTTCAGACCTCTAACCTCTCTGACTCCATAATATCAACATGGTGAAGGTATCTGACAAAATAGTAGGACTTTGGTAAAATAACTCCTGTCTTCGCCAAGCATTAATCTCAGTCCCTTTGGAAGTCTCTCCCTGGAGTCCATGGTCATACCCTGATGTGCAGGGTGCTCCACAGCTGGGGGCTCTCTGTGCCTGTGCCCCAGTCCCTTGCTTTTTGGCAATTAGATCCTGGAGAGGTCAGAAGCTCCAATCACACCGAATGAAGCTGTGGCAGACAGTCCTAAATTATTAATGTCTTTAAATACTAAGTGCACTCAGGAACCAATTCTGCCTGCAGCACACAGGCTGTGCATCAACAGCATCCCAAGGGGGTTGCAGAAAAAAAATCTCACTAAGGACTGTGAAGCACTAATTCTGTTTGCACTGACATATTTGTCTCTCCTGTGGACAGAGGATACACATGGTCACGAATCACTGCATTTGTAAGCACATCCAGTCCTCTCTTGCTGTTTCAGTCACTCCTCATCTCTGGGAGAGACACAGCTGTCCTAACCAAAAGCTCCATTTTATTCACATCCAAGAAGGTAGTCTTGTAACCTGTGAGAAGACTGACACCTTTCAGTTATATGGCAAGAACATCATACCTCCACATCTACAATCTGACTTGAGTAAGGACTCCGATTCTATCACTGGAAAGACTGCAATTCATTAACATAGCTCTGCTATGCTTACTTTGATATTTATCTTTAACCACATCCCTTTAAAACTAACCTTACTGACAGCTTACTTCTGTAAGCTTCCATTTTGCTATTCATTTAGTTTCATCTCCCAATGACTGCGGTGGCTCCTACCTCTGGATTCTCTGGCTACAGACCACTAGCACAACTGGCCTGCAGATAACAACTCTGACTCAGATGCTGTGTTAACAGTTTGCTGTTTTCATGCAGTTTTAATTTTGTTTCAAGAGGAACCGACCCTGATTTTTGCTCCCGTTTTAACATTTGGCAGAAGAATGAAATTCTGCATGTTAAAGGAAACAAGAAGAAAGTTTTAACTTCAACTGCTTGGGGTGTACATGCACAAACAACGTACTCAAAGTGCGTGCCCCTCCTGTTTATCTCTTCCACACCTCGATTTTTCTGTTCTCTTTCTCTGCTCTTCTGGGAATGTCTCTCTTTCACTTCTGCTCATCTCTCTCCCACACCCACAGGCATGCACTGATTTGTTATTGCTAGGTCACTTGTGATTACAGGTCTGGATATGCAAGTTTATTGCAGGGTTGTCCCTGGCTTCATAGGCTGTTTGCTGTTTTGTTATTACAGTGCTTAAGCCTCAGTCTTCCAGTTTGCTCTCTTTCACACACATACACAAAACACCACAACATATTTATTTTGAAACGGCAAACACAAAAATTGGTTTGGGCTTTGCAAAAAATTTGAAAGGGAATGAAGGAAAAGGGGGTTACCGGCCCTGGAAACGCCAGCTCCCTGCCCTGCCTGGCTTCTCTGAGTGTTTGCCATTTTTTCTGTGGTACTGGAGTATAAAGCTTCAAGGGCTGCAAAAGCAGCACGTCTGTTTGCTTTGCTTGGCTGCAGAAGCCCAGGCACAGCATATTCATCTGGGAAGCTGTTAGCTGGGGTTGGGGAAAACCACTGGTCTCTTTTGGCTACAGAGACATTGGCAATAGCTGTTACAAGTTAGATTTGGCCCCCTAGAGCAACAGGCAACAAACACCACAAACACCAAGAATTGAAAACGTCTCAAAATTATTATTGATGTATTTACACTTATCAAATCAGCAACCCCCCCCTCCCTGAAATGTGTTTCGGCCCCCTTTCAAAAAGAGGGGGATTTCAAAAGCAAACCTACACCTATCCTCACAGCAGACAGAATTTCCGTTCCATTTTGAAAAGTCCTATGTATACCCCCACTGCATTCCTCCTCTTCCCCCTCCCACCAAAAAAAAAAAAAAAAGAGGCAAACGTCTGGGCATAGCTTAAAAGCCACAAAACTTCCTCCATGTGTGTATTCTCCAGCTCCACTGTGGATATTTGGAGTTACATAAAACTGGGCAGTTAGTGATTCTGGCAGCTGAAAACTTACAAAGTTCAGGGGCTGAGGAGGGTGTGGGCCAAGCTGAAGTTTTCCAGAGCGCCGTACCAGATGGAGCGGAGGAAAAACGCTTCTCTCTCGAGGCTCAGGAAGGTGGAGTTAGAAGCTTTGAACCTGGAACAAATTTCAGGGAATGTTCTCCATTCCATGTTCCCTGTGAACACTGTTATCAGCAGTGCTGGTTATCAAGGACGGTTTGGACCTTAAAAAGCAACGAATGTGCCTTTCTGTATGTGGCGAAGCAATGCTTTTACAGTGACAGGGCAGAGACTGACATGCTGCAGTTACTCCCCATTAGCCAGAGCTGTGCAAGCCCTCTCCCTTATGAACCAGCAGCGTGTTTCCATTTCCATCTGGACGGCTGATGTGCTAAGGATGAGATCAAAGTGCCTCATGTAATAAACTGCACTAGCTACCAAACATGCTCCAACTCAGCACATGTACATTAGAAGATGGTTTTGTGTTAGAACTTCTGTTTTCTGGGATGATGCTAAATTTAACTGTTATGTTTAAAATTATGTCTGAAAACATCTAACTCCCAAGATCCAGACTTAAAACTAACCAGGTAGGAACAGTCATCCTTCTTACCTACTCTTGAGTGCCGAACAGTGTGTTGGTTAGCACACATTGTAAGATGTTGGAATTTTTCAGTGTAAGAAGTCCCAGCTGGGTTTTAAAACATCCTGGCTAGTCAGGCTTAATTTTCTAGTTCTGGACAGGGTTTTAAAACATGCTTTCAACTGTGACTAGCTGTGATCACACTGCGGACAAAATAGCCTTTAACCGTGTGTTAGTTAATAAATACTGGACTATTGTGCCCAGTCTTAAGCATACAGTGCGAGAAAGACATTGGCAAGCTGAAGCGAAGTCCAGTGGAAGGACCCTAAAATGGTTAGGGGCTGGAGCAGGTGACACATGAAGAGAGGCTGGGAGAACTCAAATTCTTCAGCCTAGAGAAGGCTAGGGCAGGAGGCTTTGTGTAAGAAGAGGGAATTTTCGAACTTCATCACTTTAATGAAAATGGTGATAAAGAAGCCAAATTTAGAGGTTTTACAGAAGGTAATTTGTCCACTAGGCTCTGGAATAACTCACTTTACATGAGCAGAACCCAGCCATCTGATTCTCTGATTCTCATCACTATCTGAAATGGAAATCAGCCCCAATGGCCTAGAGAGGAGAGACACTGTACATATCATGGTACCAACTACTACAAGCTACTGATTCACTTAGTATTAAGGATGGAAATTTGTTTTAAAGACTGAATTTTCTGCATGGTGTCACCAGTTCTCAGTGAAATAGGCACGGCAAGATCAATTCTGTTTACCTATTTTGAACACACAAAAGACAAACTTCTATAACTCAGTATGGAATCAGTCATCTAACTAAATAAAGTAACTACTTCTGTGTTATGTGGTCTTGGTCAAGTCACTCAAAAGCTTACCACTTGAGATTATGGTTCTGCAGCAGTCTAAATTAAACTAGCAGTTGGCTTATGTGGTCCAGCTCTGGCTATGCATTCCCATTCCCTTACACCCAACATTGCTCATTACACCATTCACCAAGCTGTTCCGCTGATCTAGGTCAACGTAAAGCTCACCCAACAAAAAGTAATATACCTTTTTGTACAAACCAGGATCACAATAATAGCTAAAGCTACAGGTAAGAAGTAACATTTCACTCCACTTTTCCATTTCACTTTAGATAGCTGTAGTTTTTTTCAAGTTTGGGGTTGCTTTTTTTTTTTTGAGAGGGGAAAGGGAAGTTTTGGAAAATTCAATAAAGTGCTCATTCTTACACGCAAAATATAACTTCAACATGCTTTTTCTGTTACTGTCCATTGACATTCCTTAGGAAAAAGCTGAAGTGAAAATTAATGAAATTCAGTGAATGCTTGCTGCAAAATGTTTCCTTTAAAATGAAAACACAGGCATGCCATGACAATACTTAGAATGGAAGGCAGAAAGCATTTCGGATACTTTTTATATCTTAGAGAACATTATGCAATTTGTTACTTAGATGTCATTAAGCTACACAAAAAAAAAAAGAAAACCAGACACAGCAAATAAAAATTATGAAAATCCCCTTTATTTTCCCCTGTAGTAGGGCCTGTAGGATCCAGGGTTCTGACCCCAGTAAGACCTTGAGTCTGGCAAGCAGCTATGGGGCTTGAAGCTGCAGGCTTCAGCTGCAGGAAAGCTCGCTCCCTCTGTGTTGGAGCCCCCGTGCAGACTACCAGGGATCTGCATTTTTTTTCTCTCTGTCTGGGATCTGGCAATGACCTCCTGCAACCTAACTGCTCTCCCCACCAGCCTTTTCTCCAGGCTCTGTGTTGACCTGGCAAATGCTTCTGGCTGTAAGGAGATGAAAAGAAGGTAAGGAAAAAATGGAGAAAAATAAAAAGCAAGCCCTGCAGATGAAAGTCTGAGGCAGTGTTTTCCTTTCCAAAGTGCTGCTACATTCCCATAAGCTTGTGGTTTCCTGCATTCTGCTGGAGGGCTTTCTTTCTTTTTTTTTCCCTTTTTTTTTTTTTTTAAATCCTTCTGGTGATATCTGAAGAGGGAAAATGTCCAGCACTAACAGGAGGCCTTTTGTTCTATTTGTTTCTAAGTGGACTTTAACCCAGTTACTACAGACTGAGTCACTGTAGAAACAAATGAAATAAAAGCTCTCTGTTTTGTCCCTCTGGACAGGTCAGGGACATGTTAAGTTCTGTTCTCCCTCTCCTGAGTTCTGGAAGCTGTACTAGACCTGGCATTACACTGCAATAATAATGAACATAGTTTATGGCTGTTCTGTTTTATATGTCCTGGCAACACCCACAGAGTTGATATTCCAATACAGCCAGCATTTCATTAACAAAATAAACGCACAAGGGGCGTATCTTTGAGTAATAAGATGAAATTAAACCGGAGAAAGGCCGGCTACCAGGGACCGGTAAGATGTGGCTAAGTATGACACATATAGGTGCATGTCTGAGCTATTTTGGTACCTTCTCAGACCTCAAATCTTTTAATGACCCACAGCAAACAACTGCTTGTCCCTGAATATAACTGTAAGATTCCCTTGCTATCAGGCTGAATCTCAGGGTTGAATTTCAATCATTCCTCGCAGTTCTGTTTGGTATGACAAGTTATATCCTGTCACCATACATCAATTTTAGGGTAAATCATTATCTATTTAGACACCAACGACCTAAATTAAAACAGATCTTAAAAGAAAAAAACATCCTATGCATATGCCTGTGGTTCCCTGAGCCTTACTGGTCTCTGGAGGCTCTGGAAAGTCTGTGCAGGAGAGGATTGCTCCTCCTCTTTCCCCCCCTCTCTCACCAGCCCACCTTCCCTGAAAACCTTTTTAACTCTTGAGTGTTCCCTTACTTCTGAAGTCTCAGCACTGGCAAAACAGCTGCCTGTTGTGGCTGGCAAGCATGCAAGCAGGCTATAGGCTTCCTTTCGCCCCCCTTTTGAGCCCTCCCCTAGAGCTGGTGACTTGGTTGCTTACCTAAAGCCATCGTGTTGTTTTCCCACAGCCCTTGTCCAGTGTAGTCTAACTCGTTTTTAAAGCGAGGAAGTTGTATACTGGGGAGTTTTATACCGGGAAGAAGTTAGTAGTAGGTGGGCCAGAAAGACATTTTTCAGCTGGTGAATGGGCATGTGTGCAAAGCTAGGACAGTGACAGACAGCGATACTCAGCAGAGAGGCCATGCTGTGCTGCACGGAGAATGAAACACAGGCAAAGCCAAGACCGTTGCAGGCCATGGGTGTGAGTCTGCAGGAGTTTCACATGTGGCTGGTATTGAGCTGGGCATGGGAGAGCAGAGAGCACAGAGTCAGGACTACACCGATGCCAGAGCTGGTGTGCAGAGTCAGAACTGAGCTCAGTGCCATGCCAGGTCTCCTGCTGCTCCTCCTTCTCTCTCCCACTTTCCAGCAAACTTGTCATCTTACAGCCCCGGTGCTCTGGGATTGCGTGGCTGGCACAAATGGCACATGTTTCCACGCCTGCTCTGAGCTGTGTGGAAAGACTGTCCTAGCTGCTGAGGTTTGCTGGAGAACAGAAGTGCTTTGGCTGTGGTTCTCCTGGTTCAGTTTCTTGTGCCAGCCTTGGGATTCCTCAACCCTCATACAGTCCAGAAATGTTTGGTCAACCTCTTTTGCTCTGCCAGAACAACTAAGAGTAAAGGCCTTGCACACCAAAAGAAAAGTGAATATGAACTGTTACCCTACTGACTTCTTAGTGCTCTGCATTCTGTCTGTAGGAGCCTACCGGTCTACACAAGCTGCAGCATGAGTTACTAAAAAACAAGTTAACTGGTCAGCAAAGGCTCCATGATCTTGGTGCTACTTAGCATCATGATTCTTACTTAACTTTTCCTTTGGTTTATTCTGCAACAGGACAAGAGACCAAAATATGGTCCAGGTTTAGAATAATCTGGGAGAGTAGGTGGCTGCGTTACCCTTTCCTTGTTGTAGTAGGAGCGAGGGACACACAGACAGCCTCTACCCTTACCTTGTTCTTTGCTACTACAGTATCGGGGTTTCACTGGGATCGTCCTCACATCTCTTGGGCCAATAGAAAAAATGCAAAAGAAATCCCATCCCGACTAAAGATCTGGATGCATTTCAGAGCCTGTCAAGAGCAAGTAAAGCAGCAAAACATTCCGAAGTTCAGATGGCAGATTCTTTGGGACAGTTTCCAAGCCAATTTATCTTCATTTCTTGGCTGAATCTGACTTTAAACAGAAATTAGAATGGTGAACATGGGGAGAAATTTGTGACCAGCAGAAGCAAAACATCTGTTTTTATACCGTAGACAACTGAACTCCAGATGTCAACATCACATAATTCTAGAAGTGCCAATCTCTTTGCGGGTTGCCCTGAGAAAGGTCATGTCGCTGAACTCTTGGTGACTGAATGGCTTTTGTACTGGAAAATCGACTCCCAGATGTGCAGTGCATGCTGGAGTTTGATGCAATTTGCTTTGCTACCAGATTAGGCAGAGGGGAAAAGGAGATCACACGGAGATATCCTGCTTTATGAGAGCAGGCTGGTCTCATAGATCCTGCATGAGTTGTGCTTGTGCTCATTCCTCTTGAAACGCGTTGAACATGTTCACTGCTACAGGATGCTGCCTCAATCTGTCAGTAAGATAATCTACCTTTACCTCAGCCTGGTCGGTTTATAGGAATGGCACTCATCAAATACAGATACAGTTTACAAATGGGAGTCAGTGCCAACACTGACTTTACATTCCTCTGGAGGACATCATGCTACTGAGAGCAGTACTAACCTAAGTTCATGCTAGAGCATCCCTTGACAGCGAACAGCGTAGAGAGAAGGAAAACATTTAAATCTCCTTTCAGGAGAGAGTTTTTTCTCAGTTTTGGGCAGTAACAACTGGCCTCCTTAGTTCCAATACCACTTCTGTTGCCTGTTAACCTTTGTGCTCCTGACACTAATAACATGCTGACCATCAGTTTTAGAAGCACTATAACCCTCACATCACGTGTCATCTATTTCCCTTCTCTGTTTCACACACAGAGCCTGTAGGCTGTGTTTGTGCATGTGACAGAGGGAGGGGAAATAGATGACACACGATCTGAGGGTTACAGTGAGACTACGTGCACCTGCCGTGGGACGCAATGGTATGGCATAAACGAGTGCAGCGTGTCTGTATGACACGGTGGCACATGGCTATGCATAACACCACCAGGCAGCTCTGTGAAGATGTCTGTGGAACTGATTTTCTTTTGTAAAAGCTGTTCTCCCTGCCAGATCTTTTTTTTTGTCACAACTGTACTATTACTTTGCAACATTAAAAGATTCTCAGTGAAATCTGTTTTTTTTTGACGCTGTAGATACTAGGAAAGCTTAAGAATTTTCTGTGTACCATCTGATGCGGAGTCAGAATGTGCAGCAGTGATATGCAGTGCACATTATATACTAAACTGATTAGAAAATGGGTTTAAGCGATAGAACAATAAAACTTGCATCCATTTGCCATTCAAGGAGGGATGCACAAAAGAGTCTGTCACTTAATTCAGAAGGGTGATCAGTGGGTCTGCCTGGGAACTACTTATTTAAAAAAGGGCACATTATGGCTTTTGAGCTTGTCAGAGTGAAGCAGGCTTAAATATGAGTGTGCATAGGAATTGTTGTATTTTACAACTTGTAAGTTGCTCTTTCTGATATACTCCGCCCTCCAGTGACCTTTTGCTCAGAAATTAACCTAATCCACACACAAACTGAGCTTCCTGCTTCATCGTTATCACCAACAGCTGTTTTCTGCCTATTTGCACCTAACGCAAAACTTCAGTTACCTTTCTATAACTAGTGAAGTCAGTTTATGATGAGTTTCACCAGTTGCTTACACCAGGCCACGCTGCCTACATTTAGTACATGGTATGGTCAGGTATGAAGTTTAAAAAGATTTTGCATCAACAAACAAATGATAAAACACTCCAGAAAGCAATTTGAACAGAGGACTGAAATTCTGCTAAGACCTTTGACGGTACATTCATTGGCTTCCAGCTGATCAGACAGACTTTGAGCTAGTTGCCGGCTTTATTCTCGCGTGAGCTGGAGGCATTTGGATAGTGCATTTTAAACCAATTGGTTGTTTTCTCAGAGTCTACATAGGGGTTGGGGGGAGAAAGGGGAGTATCTTTCTTGCTAATGTCAGCCAGACAATGGCAGCTTAACTGTAAAGCTCCCTAAAAGAGAATAAGCCTATTGTGTCCCCAGTGTGTTTCCCACATTTCAAAGGCCACTAAGTAGCACCAGCATCTTTGCCTCTGGGTTACTGAGAAGACAGACTCTTATGCTTATTAAATGATGGCCTTCCCTAATGATTTGAAACAAAAAAGGCACGCACATACAAAGCCAGAGATGTGCACATTTAAGGCTTCTCCTGCCACAAGGTCAAACGCATGAAAAGACACAACAAAAAGTTTGGTCCCGAGATACCACAGCAGACCCACTTGCCCATTTCTCCCACACCGGCCCTTACTCTTTTCTACCGGAGAGCCCCTGATTCCTGCACAATTAAGCGCAGCACCAATGGCATTTCTGCTGCCTCTCCTTCCACTTGGCTTCACTGCTGAGAAAGGAGCTTGTTCAGCGGGGAGGCGGGCACCGCTGCCTGAATAGCCTCTGAAGCATTCATTATCTCCCGCCTAATTACATGGCCAGCATAGTGTTGTTGTTGTGGGAACATTGCATCACATTAATCAGCAAGGGGATGTGCCAAGATGAAAGGGTCCCCTTGTGTCTGCTCTCCACTGTGGAAAATGGGCAGGAGGGTGGGGGAAGGAGCGGGGTATTTATCAAGAGGCAAGGGAGCGAAGGCACAGCGGGTGCACCCAAGCTCAGCCTGGCCCTGCCGCCATCTTCCCAGGGCAGCGCTCTTGTAGCAAATACACTTTCTGTGTTCACGCGCAGTGATGGACTGATAGCTCCGGAGTCTGAAACCCTGGCGGCATGCCGCTCAGGAGGGAGTGGGAGCTCATCGTCCATAGACTGTCTTGCCCTCAACCCTCTCTGATCGGAAGCAGGACGACCTATTTCAACAAGCTGGGATTTGGTTCCAACCTGGCCACGGGGCTTCACAGGAAGTCACTGTCCCTCAAGACACCCTCCAAACACACTCTCCTCCAACAGTCTTCAAATCAAATGTTAAAACAGTAGCTGTGATGGCTCCCCTGGATCAAAGTCAAGCTAGTACCCAAAAGCAAAAGTTTCATTTCCCAAAGCCTGCTGGTGAGAACCCCAGTTCACCCACACAGTATAATTTTTAAATGTACTCTTGAAATCTGAGAAGAGATCTCATTTCCTCCTATCTTTGTCCCACTTGCAGGGCATTTGAAAGGCTTTGTAAGGCTTTGCATAGATGCTTCTCTGTGTGTTGGGGTTGGGGGGAGGGTTGAGGCATCTACGCTGTGGTTGTTTGGCACCCTGCGAAATACTGGGTCAGACTGGAATACCAAATGACAGTCCTTGGCTGAGCTGCGTATTGCTGTGAGATGCAATAGCAGCGCTCTAGAGAGAGTAAGGACAGGTAACAGAAAAACGAAGACATTACAAATGCAGTTCTTTGCATTGGTTAGCCTCTCCCATTCACTTTTGATTCAATCAGTTCAGATCATCCCTCTTTAAAACCCTGCACCCACTGGCAGCAGCTCGTGCTCAGCTCTTCCCGTTTCACTCCCCGCAGGCCGCCTGTCCATCACAGCTTTTCTGCACTTGAGCTGTGCTGTGGGTTGACTTCGATTGCTTCGAATTAAAGTGTCTTGCCTCCAAACCCCATTGTTTTTGCAATGCACCTGGCTTATTAATGCAGGCTATCAAAGCCACCTTGGAAGCAGATTTACTGAGATGCAGATAAGTTTATCTGCCACAAAGTAGGTGTGAATGCCAGTTCCTCCTGCAGTGACTGTTGCCAAGTCCTCCCACTGGTATTCCATGCTGTTTTGTGGACAATTGGGGCAGCCTGCTTATCTGTGTGCCACCTGTTGTGCTGGAGTCACCCTGACCCAGTGCCACCTTCCTATTCAAATACTGTTGCCCAGTCAGGTGGTGTTCTTTGGGTTTCAGCACACAGGGAGCATCGCTTGTGTGATACCGGATGGTCCTATGCTAAGAGACTTGACTTCATTGCCCTCTGGTGAGAGGATTATATACAACAGGGACTATCAACTTTATTTTTTTTTTTTTAGGGAGACCAAATGGGACCTGCCGAGGTTGCAAGTGGCAACCAAACCAAGGAAGGACAAATTTCCAGTTAATCTTATTGCATATAACATAGAGTGTATGGAGCAGGAGGGAGCATCTAATACAGCTTAACTCCAGATATCATCTCTCCATCCTGGGATTTTAATGCCTACAGTGTTGCTCTGGTTTACCTCCGCTTCTTGATCTTTGGGCGCAAGAAGAAAGAATATCCACTGTGATACACAGGATGTTTAAATCCAGCATGGGGACTGCATGGCCGAGCAGCTCTCTTAGTCCCAGTACCCCCATCCCTAGGTGGTTTTCAGTCTTGTTCCAGTCCTATAGATCCACACTAGCAAAGAGCATCTCAGGTTAGTTTCCACGTCTGCCAGGTTTGAAGAGAATCATTCCTCTGTCTTTTAGGCACATATATCCTTTAAATAAACTGACTTTAAGAGCTGTATATGCACTTCCTAACTCCTCTCTCCTGCTCAGTCTTTGGTTGACCATCCTACCTTGAACATGGGCCCCTTGGTATTTTATTAACCTTTCCCTCAAGCCACCAGAACAGTGGTGCTCTAGCCATCTCCTTCCCAACAGAGGCGTAGGAATTCAACAAGATTGAGAGCGTTTTGCCATGCCCACACTCACTAAAGACTGGGAAAAGCCCATGAGACTGGAATCCTAACCCAAAGACAAATCACAGTATCATCCCCAGTGGCATTAAGGTTACTATATGAACAGTAACTAGCTGTCCTTTTTGTCTCACATTTGCCTGACAAAAGTGAGATAATGAACTGTGATCACTGCAATAGATCCTGTGCTAAAATTGGCCAGTTTACATTGGAGGAAAAAAGCCTGAGAGATAACACAGTGAAAAAACTCTGGTCTCTAATCTACCAGATAGATAAAAAGACTGAAGCACGAGGAAGATGTCCTACGGCATGATACAGGGGAGATAATGACAGGGAAATGTGTCAGACTTCATAATTACTGCTAATGAGGTTAATCTAAGGGCAACTAATCCTGTGGGAGAACATGGTGGCTCTGTGATCAAGGTCTTCTCTGAAATACGGGAGTCTTCTGCAGCCCTCGACCCCTAATTGTCTCTCCCCTTCCGGATATCAGCTGCCCCACCAGTGCAGAAATGTCTCCTTTTCTCACTGAGCCACCCCAGCAGCGTGCAATCGGACATTCCTACCCCTACAAAGGCAGTGGCTCACCTGCTGGCAACCTGCACCCAAAGCAAAGAACAGGTTTGCCTCCTGCTTTGCACTAGCTCCCGACTGCAGAGGCACACGATTGCATGCGCACTGCAGCTTGTTTTGGGAAGTGCCTTTTGACTTGTGTTTTACCGCCACTGCCAGTTATTCCAGGACTCAAGCTTTGTTTTGGCCCACGGGTCAAGGCATTGGGAGGAACAAACACAGATGTGGTAAAGAGGCCTAGAGTAAAAGACGGCTCAGTTTCCACTGCCTCCTCCTTTTACGTGCCCCTCTCACTGCCACACTTACTACGCAAGACACTCCTGTAGAAACCTTTGTGTAGTAAGCACTGTGCAAATCATAGTGTCTCTTCCAGTTTGGGGGACATAACTTTGAAACCAGTCTTTTCCACAGCAGAAAGATGATGGTACAAAACAATCATGGAAATTTCCTGTTTTGGCACGAAATTTCATTGCTTCTGAAGAGGAAAACCAAGACTGCAAGCATTCCCTGTCGCAGGAGAGGGAAGGACGATGGGGCAAGTGGCTGCTGCCCCCAGCACTCTCCAGCCCTGAAATGCAAGTATGTCCAAAGATCTATGGGACAGCCCTGCTGAGGCATATCTGCAAAGCACACAACAAATCCCAACCACAGATAAGTTCTGTTTCACCCCCACTCTTCACGTGACAGCTTTCTTTAAAGTCCCACAGTACCTCTGTCACAGAATGGTTTGGGTTGGAAGGGACCTTAAAGATCATCTAGATCCAACCCCCCGGCCACGGGCAGGGACACCTTCCACTAGACCAGGTTGCTCAAAGCCCCATGAAGCCTGGCCTTGAACACTTCCAGGGAGGGGATATCCCTCTGGGCAACCTGTTTCAGTGTCTCACCACCCTCATCGTGAAGAATTTCTTCCTAATATCTAACCTAAATCTACCCTCTTACCCTCTTTCAGTTTAAAACTGGTACCTCTTGTCCTATCGCTCCATGCCCTTGTAAAAAGTCCCTCCCCAGCTCTCTTGTAGGCCCTTTCAGGTACTGGAAGGCTTTCTCACCTGGAAACAACCTCTGGCACTTCTTTCTCCTTGTCTTGGTCTCTGGTTTCCAAAGGACTATTAACAGAGAACCTCTTTTCTCCCTTGCTTCTACAATTCTGTTAACCCTGCCTCACATATTCTATTACAAAAAATAAAACTTCAACTGCATGAAAAAAGGACTCAAGCCATTTGATGGTAACTGCAGCATTAGTGCCTATCGCTCACTAGTGCCAAAGGTGAGAGGAATTTTAGTAATTCAATAGACAGATAAGATATGAGAGGTTATTTGATTTAGTATTTGGCTGTACCATGTTTCTGAAATACTGTGCAGCTAAAAAAATGCTAAAGGTCATATGATAGGTTTCTTTAGGCACATGAAATAACTTTTTCTAAAGCGATATGTTCACTCCAGGTGCAATTATCTTATTTTTAACACTTTACTGTAAGTCACCCTTTAAAGGAAGCCCTTATCCCACAGCTCAGTGGTGATTTTTAAGTAATTTCCTTCCCTCCTCATCCCCACACTAACACCAACAGGGCTCACAAGGAAATCCCAACAAGCAGACTGTTATTCAGTCCATTTCTGCATTTCTAAGGCTCATCGACCTTTCTTTTGTCAGATAAAAGCTTCCCATCTCTTTAAGCCCTTCATTCTCGCAGTAGTCCCACAGAAAAGTTGACATCCTTGGCAAGGGGAGTGAAAAGCAGCTTGTCGGACCTTCCCAATAGGCCAGGCTGGGGTTGTTTTAGCCTGTTTAAATCTCTCCCCTATTTATATGCTAATGTTCTGGTATCAGCAGAAAGTATAAACAGTGTTGTTTACAGCTCCCTATAGTCTGTGAGCACCAAGCTGCCAGGAGAATACTGTGTACGGGGCAAAGAGATGTATTTATTGACAATGAAAATGGCCACTTCTAAGACTATGAGAAACAAAACTGAACTGTAAAAACGCAGTTGTCAGCCAACAATATAACCATACGAAACAGAACTGGCAAAAAGCCATTAGCCGGGGGGTCAGTCATGGGCCCTGGGGAGCTACGAGATTTCATATTTAACAGAGAGAGATCTGAGGAGACCTTCGGCACAGAGATCTCTGAGAAAAGAGAGCATCAAGTTCCTTGGCAAGGCAGCTTACATGCTCCATTTGCTATTATTGCAAATTTTTGTTAGTGAATAATGGCTCATGGCTTGGCTCATAGCTCTCCTGGATCCTGAAGTGAATTAAATTCTCCTAAGAAAAACAGCACGGTCTAAAGGAACAAGCATAGGAATTCTTGAGTGTAGGTCTTGTCTCTCCATTTTGCTATGTGGCTCATCACCAGAAGAGCACTAGGTCTTAAAAATAACAGTATCAGCAAAACCAGGCAGCAGTGAGGATGTACATCAGCGACGGTTGTGCAATGTCAAGCTCTCTGAGGACATTAGGGCACAGAGCTTGTCTCTTCCCTACATCAGTCGACAAAATGTTGACAACTGCAATGGCACTCCCTGTTCAGAACAGGGGAAATACCTGCTCACATCAGCAATGCCTTATCTCCCAGTAAATAAAAATGAAAAAGCCTTAAAAAATCCCTGTCTACCATAGTGCCTGCTGTATGCAATTCTCTCACAAATGTAATTACTGACAAAAGATGCTAGACTGGCTGACATGGCAATCCTTACAGCGTGGCTTCCTGCTGAAAGACAGAAAAAGGCTGGGACAATTAAAGTTTAGCTCCTATTCTCCTACCGTATATATGTTTCAGCTCTCACCAGAAGAGATTCACCACTCTACTTCCAGGTGGAAAAACGCAGGAGACTTCAGTGGGGGCGAACCCTCTTGAGAGTTCAGGCCACCCAGGCCAGCTGAGCTGCATCCGATGCCTGCGCTGGCAATACTGCACTCTGCTCGCTTTGGAGGGAGACTCCAGTGGCCAGATTGCCGGTCCAGCTTGTCCCCTCAGTGATCCAAAGCCACATCACACACACCAGTACCCCTGCCTCTCTTGCCGGGCAGTCTCAGACAAGGTGCCAAGAAAGGGCTGAGTTTTTCTCCAGCCCTCACAGTCCTGCAAAACCAGCGCAGAGGAACCTGGGTAGGACAACGTGGCTTGGCTATTACTGGCGAACTACACATATTCTGTAAAGAAAAGGAAGTCATCTCCTCAGCAACTTTATATCAGCACTAAATTAATGAAAGGGTAAAATGCCAAGAGGAGCACTTGAAATGACATTGTGCCTTGTCGGAGCAGCACGCAGCACAGTCACAAAAAGAGTTTGAGGTGGTGAACAATGAGAGCATTATATTGGCAAAGATGTGCTTTTCTTCCAGTGGGAATTCAGTTGCTGAGTGCATCAAGAGGATTTACAGCAACCCTTCGCTGTAATAACTAGACATAGGCCTGCATGAAAATTCCACATTTGGCTGTGGCACGCTGGCTAAGACTACTCTGTCACCTTCTAGTAGTGTGTTCCCAAAGAAGGAAACTGCTTATTTGTGCTACTACAGTACATCTGAAATCAAGCAGTAGTCTGGTGGTGCCATGCCGAATTTTCCAATGCAGAAAGTTCCTCTGTCTCCCAAGTTAAAAGTAATCTGCATGTGGTCTTGCACATATTACTCACATCATTTTAAGAAACTTAATCCAGCCAGTTTTGAGCTTTGAAGTTTTGCTGTACAATGTAAAAGGGTTAAGCCTACCCAGCCTGCATCAGGTGCTCTGCACGCATTACACTGCGTATTTTGTGGGATTACAAGCGCTTATCAACAGTGCAAATAAACCAGCCCAGTGCATTTATTCCACTCAAGATTGTCTGAAACTTTTTCATTTCTAATAGCTGTCAGCTAAACCACTAAGCCGGGTGAGGATGATGCTTGCTGGAGCTGTTTTGAGCTCTAGCAGCAGTTTCTAAATCTCCTTCCATTACTTATTATTAATTACTGTTTGTTAAGGACCAGCACTAAGAGCCAAATAAAGGCAGCCTCATAGCAAGGGGTTAACCTTTAAGCACAAGGCGTATCTATTAAGACCACAGTATGAACAGTGAGAGACATCTTGAATCTGAAGCCAGGAGCTGGGATTCTAGTGTTTGTATTGTTGGCATCGGTATCTGCAAGAAGATGAAAAGGCATATAAGTGTTTTTAAGGGTAGGTGGGTGTTTTGGTCAAAGAGAAAGCCGATGCACCTAAAACTATGAGAGAACTGTAGATGTACTTCTTAGAGATGCATCTACGGAAATATTAATAAAGAAAAGGCTAGAATGTAGTCTTACATAATTCATTGCTGCTGGGACACGGGCCGGGAGGGAAGAATGGAAAAAACAGTCCATAAAGATGCCAGTAGTTTCTAAGCAGAAACATCTGTTGAAGTCTTAAAAACGGTCAGGCCTGCAGCAAGCTCAGCAACAGGAAAGCCTGCAGTTGATCACTCCTACCCTCATCAGCCCCATGAGCTCCTGCCCCTGGGATCGGAGCAGAGCTTGGAAGATAACTGACACCATGAATCAAACACGGCTCCTTTCTTAAAGGGGAAAAGGGGAGGAACAGAGAGCCGGGACGGGCGTCCAGGGAAGACAAATGACCATTTGGAATGGAGGTATTCAGGAAGAGTTGCAAAAGAGTACGGGAACATGCAAAGGGAGACCCAGTGGCTTATCCACTCTGTCCCACGGGGGCCCATACGCTGAATTTCCATTGCCTTGTCCAGTCTAATTTTAAATGTCTCAAGCAAAAGGCTTTGCTCCCCTTGGGAGGCTATTGCAAAATCTCACAAATCATCTTTGCCTTTTACATGACTGCCTCTTCCTTTGTGATAGTTCATTTAATTTTCTTTGTTTTCTCTTGATATTCAACAGTGTCCCTAGACATATCAGTTCCGAACAGCATTTTCTTCTTCCTGAAAGCATTTTTCCCCTCTGCTGTCTTCTCTCAAGAAAGGAGTTATCTTAAAAATATCTGTGGAGGCTGTATTTTGTACATCTCTGCAGTGTCTGGATCTGGCAGCAGGAAGGGAGCACGGCTCTGCTGGATCTTACAAGGATCAATGAAAGGGAGGCCTCAGCTGCTGTATTACATGGGAAGTATAAATAGGCAAAAGCAGGGTCTGGAGCTTCTCCTTCCCCATCTCCAATCATTTCAGGTGCCAGTTTGGACTAATTGCTCATGTTGAAGCTTCTTAAAGTATCTACACTTTTATCTACTAACAAAGCCAAATTTCAGTCAATGACAATGAAGGGTCATTGGGTGGAGATTCCATTTTCATTTCAAATCCAAAACTCCAGCAGCCTGCGTTATCCATGGGAGTGGGCAGCAACCTAGCAGTGAATTTCAGAGCTTATAAATGATTCTATTCTAAAGTTAGTGGTGACTGAAATACCATAAGAACTGTATTTCATTTCTCAAAAAAGGGTAATATTAGAGTGCTTGGGATTTCAAAACTATTTACGCTGCACTTTTGAAAATCTAAGCAAAATCCCTCCCCTCCCTTAAACTAATCACTAACATTTTCCTAGCAATAGTTTTTCTATATAAAGTTAGACTGAAGGGTCAACATATGGCTTAGATTGGAACTCTTGCTGTGAAATTATCCGTGCAGGCCACAACCAGCACCTCCACAACAATAACAGAAGTGAGCAGAGTAAGTGGTTAAAGCGATCAGATGTTCAAAAGCAAACTTTTTTCAGTATTTCAAACAGTTTTCAGTATTCATCAGTTTTCAGATCTTGACCTGCTCTAGGTCTGCACTCCAAAATGGCACGTGGTAAGTTGCTTCCTGGCTCAAATGCTCCCAGTCCTCAGTGTTGAACATTAAAGAAAGCTTGCTGCTTGAGTGGCTCTCTTCCAGCCTGCCTGGCTCTCTGCTCTTCCTCCCCACCTTTTGCTTTTTTCATTAGATTAGCAGCTTTGAACAAGAAACTATGGCACTACCTGAAGCTCCAAGGATCCACTTAGCAATCTTTCTAAGATCTTCTCCACCTTCGTACTTGGTTTCTGACTATCTCTATAAACACTGTATCAGGGGACGACTTCTTGATAGCGAACTTGTTCATGTTTCTAGTCGTGGAGTCAATTCCCCTTAAGTAATGTTGACAGTGGTACAAATAACCTTGTTAGAAGTAGTGGTACTAGACACAGCTTTTTCATGTCATGCAGCTCAAAATGACCGACCAAAAGGTCAGTAGCTTAGTTTTCCTTTCAGGTGTGGGGCACGGTTTTCACACTGCATGTGAGGCATCAGATGACTTCAAAGACTGAGAAACACAAAAAGGCTTAGGAAGCTTCTTGCATCCCGCTATTCCTCCTGCAGACTTCTAACCAGTTTCAACCAGCTGCTACATCCAGTCTGGGCTCATGAAGCCCCAGTTCCCTGCAGGTCCTCTGGCAGCACACAAGAAGGGAACGGTTTCCAACAATGCAGGAGTAAAGGGAACTTTTAACTCAATGTTAAGCCTCTTAAAAAATGAGCTGAGGTTCCTCTGAGATTTTATTAAATCTGCCAGCCTGTGAAATACTGCCCAGTGGATCAAAGACACAATGCACCCTTTCTTAGCTTGTGTTGAGCTCTTCATGGATCTCCAAAGGGCGTAGGGCTGTAATGTCTCATTAGGTCAGTCATTAAATACAAGGAACCCAAAAATTCACCAGAGACCAACAGTCAGGATGGGACTCTGCCATTCCTTCAGGAGCACGACGTCTGACCCTTTTAATTCATCTTCACTCCCTTCTCCCCCCAGTACACTGAGAACCACTCACTGTTGCTGATGTATAAAACTCTGCCACGACAACTACTAAAAAGGGCAGCTCCATGCTGGCATTGATCCTGCCTTCATCTCACTGCATTCATTGTCTAAGAGAACAGAGGCAGGATTAGAAGGGGGTTTAAAGTGCAACCAGGCAGTAAGATTAATAACTGCTCTTAGTTTCATTCATGATCAATTGAGTGTGTGTGAATCTGCAGAGGACCTTCTCCAAACAATCAGTAGGGATGGCAGTGGCAGTTGTGCAACCAGAAATCCAGCAAAGCAAATTTCAGTTACACAGCATTCCTTATGGGGCAAAAATAAACGTTTTGCTATTTCTTGATCAGCAAATACCACTCTGCTTGTGTAGGTCTGCTAGTATTTATCCCCAAATCTGTTCTGCACCCTATCTTACCTCCTTGTACCCCCACCGACTCCAGCGGGCACACAGGCAAGCCTTGTATGAAAGAAAGTTTGCTATCACAATTGCTTTCAATTGCACACTTGAACTGTGTCAGCTACTTTTAAAACAAGTTAAACACCTTGAAGTCTACAGTATGTTTCACCAGATTTATCCCAACTTTATCTCCCGCAAGTAAATACAGATAAATCACATGGTCTGCCTCCTTTTTCCTGGAGGGGTTAGCACTTTATGAATTCCTGTATATGTGAACACAAGATACAGCACACACAGAGGTCACGGAGGTGACCATCAAACGGGTTCCCTATGAACCACCATGCTGGTACGACCTGACTGCTCAGAATTCAGTAGCTGCTAGCGTAAAAGTGAAAAATCCAGTGGCATGTGAATGAAAACTGGCCATGTTTTACATTCATCACCTACTTCTGTTAACATCACAAACCAAAGTATTTTTGTAGCACCTTGACTGGTTGCTTGCAAAGACATGCAGTACAAGGAGCGACCCAAGGGGGCATGGCTTTGGGCACACCACTCTGGTGGAAGCGAAGCCATGTGGGAAAGGCACGTGCTGGGTTTTGATTTTAGAATACAGAACATCAGACAAGGATAATTTCCAGAGATGCTCCTATTTTGCATTTCTCCATCACTTTTTATTCTAGAAAATATCAAAGTAAAGACGACCAAGCTACACAATGGAATGGCTATATTCATGACTGAAATGGAGCCGGGGGCAGCAGCTGGCCACCCCAGACAGTACTGCAGAGCATCTTAGGAAAAAGGTGAAAAGCAAGTTTCCTTTTATAATGGTCAACAATACCTTGCAGGTATGACTGTGCAGCCTTGGAATGCCTGGAGCCAGACTTCAAAAACGTGGAGACCTTGAGGCATTTTGCTTGGCCCGACAAAGGATGGGAGGGAGGGCACGTGGTTGCTTTGCCCTTACCACACTCCCTAACATGTCCTGTAACGTGTCCTGCAGGATGAAAATTCTGACTTCAAATAATGGAGTGTTACCTGAATAGCCATCCCTCAGTCTGCACACTGCAGCTGGCTGCTTCCCAAGCATTTAGAAATTGGCCATCCCTATTTAATTGAAACAGCAGGAGAATTTATGGAAGCAAAATTGAATTCCCCTAACTGATAATTGAAAGATTAACTTCTGGAGGGAATGCCTTGAGATTTTTAATGACCACACATGATCAGGACCTTGGTTTAATATCTCATCTATCCACACAGTACTGACTAAAACAGTGCTGAGGGTAGAAAAAAGGAGAAAGGGGAAAAAAAGAACATATAGGCCCCTGCCATCTGAAATATGGTGTAAAGAGGTCACTGCAGTAGCCCCACAAAATCTGGATGCCTGAGGAATTTCTTATTGATTAACAGTTCACACTGGCATCGGTAAGAAAGAGTCCAGGAAAAACAGAGCCGCTCCAGCATGGTTTAAAACGAAAGAAAACAAAAAATCCCACAAAACCCCCACAGGCTCTTGTTTTCATTAAGCCAAGTGCCAGTGGCTTCGGCAGACCTCAACCAGGATCGTCAATGGTCAAACTTGGACTACCTTTATGGGACCACCATATGAGAGTCATATTTGCTCTTCACAGTAATTTTAAACTCTGTTTCCAATCCACGTGCTAACCTCTTACCTCCCGAAAAGCATTCATGAAAAATACACACTGGCATTAAAGGGAGAATATGCCCTTCATATCCAATGTGATATACTGAGGCAGGGGATGGGTGAAGCTCGAGGTGGGCAGTGCAGCGGGGAAGTGCTTCTGTAGGTTCCCCTGCCCAACCTAGAGGCCCAAGGTAGCTCAGTAAGTTCCAAGTGTTGCTTTTTCATGACAGGGCTACATGACTCAATTGGATTATTTTGAATTAGACCTTGTTAAATGCTGCATCTTTGGCAGTTTTTGCCAAGAACTGACCATGGAAATATCCTTTTTTGCTGATATGAAAGGACTTCGCTTGAGAATTGAGGCATGCTAGCCAGAGCAATAAGGAGAACATGGAGCAAGCAGCAAATGTCAGTCTTCAAGGCTGTCACACCAACATTAAATTCACTTAAAAAAACAATTGAGAGACAGATGGTAAGATATCTAAGAATGCTGATACTTCTGAGAAGGGGAGTGAGACATGGGTCATTTGTAAAAATAGCAGAAACCCTGCCTGTAACTTCAGCAACGCTCAATTTTTGTATTTAAAAGGGTCCTCCGAGGCTGCAGCTTTCACGCACATACCCCGGCTTTCACAGGGAGCATGGGAAGAAAATAAGCTCATTGTGTTAGAAGGCCTTGAAAGGGAAAGGAGGCTTGCGGCAGGACAGGAGGAGGGGAAGAGCTAGAGCCCAGCTTGAAAACGCATGGAGAGAAATTGAAAACAAACACGCACCTACCCCCAACATGCACACGCACACACATGCAAGCCCTAAACTCTGACTGAACTCCGAAATCTGAGACGGCGCTGGTTTGGGAGCTGCTGCTCACTTTTATTCTTCTACTCCTTTTTTTTTTTTTTAAAAAAAAATTTTCTTTTAAAGCTGGCTGTTTTGTTTTCAATTACCTCCTCCTTTATAAGGAGGAAAAGAAAATCGGCAAAGTTTTGTGGTGTACGTATGTGCATGCGCGTGTGTGTGTGAGCCTCCCAGGCAGCTCAGGAAGAGCGAGCTGTAAAAAGCCCAGCCCAGCGTCTGGCTTTCTTCTTCCTGGTGAGGATTTTATAAATATTTGGGAGGTTGCATGGGGCTGGAGGGGGGGCTGCAAGAGGGAGGCTAGATAACTTTTGGGCCCACACAGCAGAGAAGTTTTGAAAGCCTGCTTTTCATTAGCATTGCCTAGCAACCAACTCATCTGCTGCAAATCTCATCACGCCCCAGCAAAGCATCCACGGCATGCTAATCTTCTCATTTAATAGAAAAGCTGCTGTAATCTTTCTTCCTTTTCCTTTCTAAAAGAGCAGACAATAATAATAATAACAACGATAAAAAAAGAACCCGGCCCGGCTCCTCCCGCTGCCCTGCACCCCCACGAGTGCTCTCGTTGATCCAACACTTTGCCGAGTTCCCATGGATGACCTACATGTGTGTGTTCTGGCTGATAAGTCCCAGCTGCAAAGGCAAGCTTGGGTTGGTTTTTGCTTTTTGTGTTGTGTGTGCTGGAAAGGGAGGGAGGCAAGGGGGAGGATTTTTCTGGCAGGGTGCTGAGAGAAGAAGGAGGCAGGCAGACTACAGCGCTCAGAGTCCGAATGCCTTAAATGAAATCTCTGGCTTCAGATACCGTAACTGAAGGCTCCCCAGCAGACAGGAGAGAACTGGTTTGTTCTGGTGCGTGTGCGTGCACGCGTGCGCACGCTTCTGTGTGTGCGCGCAAGTCTGAGCTCTCACTATATCGGCAGGAGAAGAGTGAGGCTTGCTCTGTCGCTGATGAATTCCATGTCCAGCCAGCTGCAAAACAAGCTGTGCTCTGGAATCTCCCCGGGCTTTGCCTGTCCTTTCACTCTGAAAATATCACGCCTAAGGGTAGGGGAAGTGGTTTGGACAAAATAAGACTTGACCTGAGCATCTGCCCAGAACTGAAACCAAACGTCTGTCTCCCTGAATTTTTGGCTTTCGATAAGCTCGGATAATTTCTCTTGCCACCTGCCCGTCTTCAAGCATGTCTGCACTTTACAGTTCCACACGGAAACACTAATCTATCATGAAACACACCATGCACACAGCTTCTGAGCTGGTGAGAAGCAGGAACCTGAAAGCCTGCAGGAAAGCACATTTTCAGATATCCAGCTCCTTTTTACAGATACACATCCCAATGAGCAAGGTCTGTGCTATCTTGCCCGTTGCTCTTTCCTCCGTCTCTTTCCCCTCTTTAGTCTAATCTCCCTATTTCTTCTACATTTTTCATACTTTTAAGTGCTCCGGAGGATGCCTTCTCCTCCCCCTCAAAAAGAAGTCAACTCCTCCAAAGTGCAATCCTGGGGGCCATTTCACATTCTGCTTAACATCCTATCCTATTTCCTGCTCCTTGAACCTGTGAACCTTGAACATAATACACCTCCCCGCTCCTACCCACACGTGATGATTGAGAGCAGACTCCTTTACAAAGAAAGATGTTTCCTTTTCCCCTCTCCAGCATAATGCTGGAAGCATTCCCATTAGTGAGGTGCTATAAAGATGACTGCAAGATCACAAGGCCCTACAGCAGAGATGAAGTCACTCTGGACAACAACGTTGTTATCATACCCAAGGAAATGACAGTGGGGCCACTGTGTAACAGATCAGGTAGAGACACTATGAATTGCTTAAAAGATGCAGATTAAAACTGGAGCAGTATGATACCCTGGAAGCAGTAAACATTATGTGAAGTTGGAAAGGATACTGAGATTGTGGAAGACGTTTCAGTGTTGCACTGCTTTGCATTCTTAAGCAACATCAGGGGGAGCAATTAATTTTCAGCCCTACTCCTACAGAGTCCTAATGGACAGCCCCAATAACAAAACTTTTGACAGCCCAGCTGAAAGAAAGGCTGTAGGGCCAGGGGAAAGGACTCTGAGGAAGTTCAACCAATCTCAGCTACATCCTCTGGCAACCACTTCAAAAGGTTTCATGGAGCAGAGTGCCCGCAAGCAGATGAAATGAGACCCTTCATGCACTATTTACTGCACTTGACAGGGAAGAACTGCCAGGTTTTGGAAAACACATCCACCTCCTCTCTCTTCTCTTCTAAACAACTTCAGTGCTACCAGCTTCGGCACTCTGCGCTGCAAACGCTTTCAGAGTCATCAATCAGGTGAAAATCCTTTTCCCTGTGCACACACTGGGCTTGAAACCATTATGGGCTGGCTCTGCTCCCATAGCCAGCTGGAGACAGGGGTGCTTCAAACGCATTCTACGGGAAAGGAAATACAACCCCACCTTTGCTGGTTTTTAATTAAAAAAAAATCTCAAGCCTCATTGGTTCTCAGGAAAACAGAGTTGGCTCATATTTAAAGTGATAGTGTGGAAATAAAATTAGTATTTTAACAAATTCCCTTCCCTGTTACTAAGAGCTCTAACAAAAGGGCTGTTCACTGTAAAAAAAGACTTTCTGGTCATTGGAAGGCAGGTATTTTGGACTCAAAAGAAACCTGAATTCAGCTATGAATTGCCTTCTCTTGCTAGGAACTCGCACCTATCTCTTCACAGACCTGCATTTCTTTGAAACAAATTCTGGGCCATTCCAGGGACAGTCAGCTCTGTTAAGCTGGATAAGAAGTAACAGATAGCAAAGCAATTGCACCAGATGGCAGAAAGCAGCAAGTGAGGAACTGAATGCCACTTACCCACATGGCAGATCATTTGCAGTGAACTACCATCACTACCGAGATAGAAAAGGATATATTCTTGGGAGGGGAAAATAAATTGGAATGGAAAAGATATTCCCTGGTTGGGGTGCAAACTGTGATTATCATAATTTTTCTGTAGTGTCCCAGCAAATAGAAATTAAATATGTGACAAATCTCAGTCTTCTGTAGTCCTTGGTGAACTTACATGCACGTTTCAAATACACCGTCCTAACTGGCATTCTCGTTACCAGAATTAGCTGAGAAGCCAAAAACTGAATGAACATCGCTCAGGCCCTCAGAGGATGGGAAAGGACCTAAAAGTTATAAACCATACTATTTTTTACATTTGTCACCATAAAGGAAACTTAACTGCATGCTCCTCTTGTTAACACTGAATTCAAGTCTATGGCTTTCTGTAGGCCTTCCTCACAGCACTACTTACTGGAGAAAAATTTCTTAACCAAAGAACAGCAACAAATTATCTGTAATGATCTATGCTTGGGAAAGGCTCAGGCTAAGCAAACAATAGATCCTTATACGTATTGACTTTTTTTTTCTTAAACAAGTTGTAATGGCTTCCCTGTAAAATTTATTCTGTTTGATAGTAGTCATGTTCTTACAGTATTAGTAAAATGACAGCTCCCAATGAACAGCGCACAGAAGACATTCACATTATTGGAGGCGGCTGAGAAATACCAGCTTTCACGGTGTTCTGCAGTTCAAAGAGAGGAAAGTTTGTCACATTGGCAGAATATTAGCTGAGGGAAAGAAAAAGTGTGAAGGCAGTTAAATAAGGTTACACAGGTGCTGCTACTTCAGACTGTGGAAAAAAAAATTATAATACATGTGAAAGAAAATAATCTCTCTAACGTCTGAGTCTTCTTACTGCAGGGATAAAACCACAAGCCTGCTTTAGGAGTGCTGCCCTCCTTTAACCAGCCAAACATCACACTGACATTCTTTAGTGACTTGTGGTTTGGTGAGACTGCCACATGCAAAACTGAGGTCTGCGCACTTCTTAGAACTAGAAACTATTTGTGTATGTTCTGGTAAACTTTAAGATGCAATCAAGCCAAAGAAAATTTTACATGCTAATAGATCTCCGTCTCTTGATAAATTTTATAGTCTCCTAAGACAATTTTAGCATTTCGGGCCACTCCTTACCCCTCACAAATCAAGAGATAGATGAGAAGGGTTTAAATGCTGCCAATATCAAAACAGAGCATTTCAGAATAGCCAGGGTTTGAAGCAAGTTCTGTGATTGCTAGAAATAGGTCAAACTCAAATTACATACGTGAGTACTCTAAAAGTTTAAAGACACTTAGGGAAAGAAAGAAATGTAGTTATTACCAAAGAAAAAAGATGCCCTTACCATGAACTCATTTGTACTGAATAAGTAGATACAATTTTACCAAAGGGATCTTTAAAATTTAAATTGTTATTTAGACAGAATTCTTGCCTTATAGTTCACCAAAAGTCCTCCTTGCTCTGGATTGAACTACCGAACTGCTTTTTTTCAGAGGATTCATAAATGAGATGCCATTGATGTTTCCACAGAACGGGCCCATCAGAGAAAAGACATCAGGATTTGGACTTGTTGCCATACATGGCATTTTTTGCAAAATTTACTGAGTTCCGGTTGTATTAGATGGAAAATCCTAGAGCCAAAATACCAGGTTTTAGTTTTTTGCTGTCAAACACTTATTAATTTAAAATGTCAAATTGCATTACCTCCCAACATTCCATCACAGATAAATGCTGGCATTTTTAGGGCTCAGAGAGCTTTAGATCTAAGATGTGTACTTTTAACTGCTTGCACAAACAGGAACCACACCGTTCTTTCTAAAGGCAAGAGGGGAATGAAGCAAGCGTCTTGTCAGCCAGTTCCTACATACAGTGTAACAGCGAGATTAAAAAACATCAGTGTACATTTATGGTCTGGAGATGGGTCCCTTTAAGCTGTATCTCCCTACGTGGATCTCCTTCTTATCCCACCCCAATCTTAAACGTCATTGCGGCTGTCACTCCAATACTCTTCTGCTTCAACAGTTTCCCAGCCCATCACTGTCGTGGTTCTACTCCTCACTGCTTGCCATTCTTTTTACTTCAAGATGCCCAGAGGAGTACAGTGAAACGGGGCATATAGCTTAACTTCCCATTCTGTAGTACCGCCTTCCAGGGATCCAATGGTTCCTAAAGGCTAGAAAAAGGAATTTCAAAAGAAAATGGACTCAACCTTGTGCTGGTGCATGCTTAGAGTAACGCTAGCTGTGTAAATTTTCATGTGAAAATAAAAATCCTTCCCCTTTTTTAATCGTAACATCCCATTCATCCATCAATAATGTGCAATCTGTACTCAAAAATGGAGGCCATAGAACTTCTTAAAAAAAGAAGAGTTGCTTTCAATCAGTTGTGAGACAACCACTTTTTTCCTAACTCAATACAAACTTTTTGAATAAACTTTCCCTCAAAATCATCCATAAACAAGTCCCTTATACAAGCATTTTTGGCTCAAATGCTATGGTAAATTATAACTAGATGAAAACAAAATTTTATAATGGCAGGTATAAGACAACTGCAACAATCACGGTATGACTAGCTCTGCCCTGTCCATCAACGATAAGGTGACAGCGATTCCAAATGCCCAAACATGTCCAAAAGAACCTTAAACTCCTTAATAGATCACTTAGGACACATCGATATACTCAGATGCTCCCTGCTCCCTGGATAACAGGGGTGATTCCATGCGGATGTCTGCACCGGTCTTAACCTGTGGGCTTCCTTTGGAGGTCAATGCCTGGGCTTTCAGGTGTCTACAATACCTTTGTTGTAAATGCTTTCTGGTATTGCAGGTGTAGTGACACGTCCTTCTGTGCTTACAAACACAGCCGTCCAGTAACTCCTTATCACCTTCATCACCTTCCTTTTGCCAGGAATTACTCAATAGATGGAGAAAACATAGCAAAACCAAACCAGAATTGCCTGATCAAAGCTTTCTCATTCTGTTCTGCCTGCAAATTAGTTTAGTGTTGCTAAAAATTAAAAAGCCCTAAGAATGCGGGGATCAGGAGCTCTCTAACTACAAAAACACGCACGATGGATGAGCAGCAACACAAGCTTCCCCACTGCCTGCCTGTGCGTGGCCACTGAATCGGGCAGAGGAAGGCTAAGGACAGAAACGGTGTATGGGCTCTGACCATTCAGTCTGGGACTTCTCTCCTAACACTAATGACAAAGCTCCCAGGCCTGACCATGGTCTTTCCCTAGTTACCTGCAAGGAGGACCACCGACTCTTATCAGAAAGACTAAAGATAAGAAGCAGAAGTGAAGTTCTAGGTCCCACCCTGAATGTGTTCGCTGCTCTACAGTCCTGTATGTCGATACGGAGTGGGGATCCCTTATGGAGAAGCAATCAAGACGATCAACAGCTCCCTGCTGGGAGGAGAAAGAAATGGGCTACAGCAAATAGAGCTCTAACTCCTGCTCTTGCTACAGACTTCTGAAAGGCAAATGCCTTCGAACTGTTAGTTTACTGTTAGTAACTGTTAGAGACAAAGTAGGCCCAACCTTACAGAGCAAAATGCCTAATATAAGTCTGCAGACTTGTACTATCCCACTGAAATTGAACCCTTCATGATGTTACACAGCCTGTTCAGCAATTAACTTAGGACACTCTTTAAAGTGTTTTTAAGAATGTATACTGCTTCATCTGTATGGAAGGTCCTAGCTGCATGGAGAATTGCATTTGTAAGTCAGCTGTGAAACACGGGCGACCAAATTCAGAACCCGTCCTGGAAACAGCACCAGGAACTGATGAACAATTATCTAAAGATGCAGTTCCATGGCACCTTCAACCAGACTCAGCTGAGTGGCCTAAAAAAATCCCCCGGGATTGTTTTTCAGCCAGTTTAAGCCAGTTCATGCAACTATTCCGGTCAGGAAAGTGCCAGTGCCAATGCAAGAGAAGGAGAAGGGAACACACAGCTGGGAGGTCAATGAGTAGGAGCACAGAAGACCGAGCAGTTTAAACTGCTATGGAGCTGAACCCTGCGAAAATGCAGAAAGAAACTATTTGGTCCAGTTTTCAGTCACTACTGAATGTAGCCCATGAGCTCCTACATGTTCGCTCCGTAACGCTGAAGCATTTTTTCAGACATTTATAAAGGCAGCGGAAAGAAAACAGGATGCTTTTGGTCAGCAATGGCAAACAAAGCAAAACCAAATGAAGCGTGAAACTGAAAAGTAGCTGTGCAAAGGTATTCCAGAGTTAGAATTACAGACAGTAAACTACCCTGAAGAGAGATGGCAGGCGGAGTCCCTTTGGATTTTGAATTGAAACCTGCTCTCTTGAATATTCGGCACTACCTGGGAAATGGAGATGATTTACAGTAGGCAAATCTCCTGACATGTGACAGATTGAATATTGGCATAGTAGTGGATAGAAGTTGATGCCCCTTGACTTGTAAATTAAATAAACTTTGAATTCTTTAGTAATAGGTAAAGTGTGAATAAGCTGGTTCAAGGGAATCTAGCTTGTGTGCAAGTTAGGCGATGGGCAGACGCTCACTCTGCAAACAGCTGTTCCAGTCTGTGATCTTGCTGCCCTCCAGCTGCTTCTAACTGCCACCCCGCGCAGGGCTGCTGTCTCCCCAGCCGCTGGCAGAGCCGCCGGTGTGAGCGCTCCCTAATACACTTCAGGCAGGATTTGTCACATAGGTTTAAACGAGTGGTTTGAGCTAATGCACCTTTACCCTCCATCCCGAAACATATTGGGGAGCATACACACAAACCTCGTCCATGGTGGGGCGGTTGGAGGTGGCCGACAGAGGACCGTGGCAAGTAGCTGGGCTCAGTGACATCTTCCAGCTGAGTCTGGAGGAAGGGGGTTGACCATAGGTTTTGACTATGTTCTCATTTATGTAGGAGAATTACGCTGCTTTAAGTAAATGTACAGTTTATATCCAACTTACTTAAACTATTGCAAACCCTTGTGTAAGCACTTACTGAAATGCAGCTTTAACACATGAGGAACATGGGTGTGGCTCGAGTTTCAGTAAATCTGTTAAACTGATTTAAATTAAACTAGTGGGATTTCCGTGTGTTAGCAAATCCTTTGCAACTCCGCAAGGGCAAATTCGCCCATTATGTCCATACCCAAGCAGGAGTAAACATGCATACACAAGGACTAAATCACTTTAGAATTTGGCTCTGCACTAAACCCAGACCAAGTTTTAAATTGTAACCGATCCCAAGCACCAAATTGCAGCAAACCTCATATTCCTTTACTGTTATTCCCAGGGCAAACACACTACCTGAAATGTGGGGAATATGAAAGCTTTCCATCCTCATGATCCCTGTACCTATTTTCCTCAGGCTTTGTAAAGAAATGTGCAAGAACCACGGTCTCCCAGTACTTCAAAGGGTAGAGGTCTTGTAAATCTCAATATCCTGCCTGCCCCAAAGAATGGAGCAGAGCTGGCTTTGGGTATGGGGGAGGAGAAAGGAAGTGCTTGTAGGCCTGAATACAACCAGCACATACAGTAGGTCTAATTCTTGTCCTAGCAGCCTTGACGCAATGTGTCCTTTTCCTTCAGCTACTTCAGATAAACAGGAAAGGGAAAAAAAAATCAGTGCTGGAAAAAATACAACCCAGTTCGGAAAGAAAACGTTATTGTGAAGCATTCTAATGGTGGTTTCAAACAATAGTGAGTACAGTATGTCATACGAAAAACAGGGCTATTGCTATGATAGCCAATCATACCAAAACTAGGAAAAAAAAGGAGACTTTTAAAAAAAAGCTACTGCACTAAGAATAGCTTGTGATTCACAGCATTAAGTTTCTGCAAACAGCTTATGAGTAACAAAGCCTGCAAAGTGGAAATATTCTTACACTCATTTTTCTGACAGGGAAGGTGCTTTACAGATAAACTGGTTTGCTGTGGTTTGCAAACAATCTCTGAGTATACCTAAGCTACTGCCTAGCAAAGCCTTGAATTGCACTACCTTCCTCTAACCATTAAACCATTCCAAGAGGTATTCTTTCATTAATGCCTTCGTACACAAAAACAGGTGAAAACTGGTTACACAGTAGGAGTAATCTGTTTTGGCACTCAATACTACTTCCAGAAGCCAAGTCAACTTTCTGGTGTGAATGTGGGAGAGTTAATACCACTGAAAGGGCTCATTCTACAGCTGAAGACTATTAAACTTACCCTTTCACAATGATTTTTGTACCTCTGGTGCAGAAATCACTAATGAAAATAGACATAGATATGCCAGCAGACCGTCTCACTTGATAAATTTTGTATTTATACATTTTTTTTAAAAATAGATGGGACACAGTAAGCCAAATAATTAATGAAGGTCATAGCTTCATATAAATCAGTGCAACTCAGTGATGTGATGAGAAAATTTGATTTAATCAGTTTCATCTTTTATGGGTAGGCTTTGATCATTTGTAGCATGGACATGAGGGGATCCGACGAAACACATTTGTCTGTTTAGCTGATTTAACAGATCTGTTTCACACCACACAGTATGATGCCCTGTCACAAATAATTAGCAGAAATATGGAAATTGGTATCTTCCAAAGATTCTGCAGACGCTAACTGATTATCCCACGGATTTTCACGAAGTAGTTCAATATTATTAACTACTAGCTGAAAGTGTTTACCCGTGTTATCCATTGTCATCCAACAAGTCCAGAGCTGAGCGAACATTAGAACTAAGAAGCTGCTAGTTACCACCATCTCCTACCCATTAGACTGTGCTGCTTATTCTCATTCTAAAGGAGTTATGAGCAAGAATAGATGACTATTTTTACCTGAGTTACCCATTAAAACCCTCCCTATTGAGTGAACTGTATGGAATGGGCTTCCATTCCAATTCTCAGAGAATGTCTGTTCACATCACAAAACCCACCCTTATTAAAATTGCCATTAAATGACTCTCTAGAAGTGTTATGGATGGACTGGACCATGCTGGCAATACTCTCATTTGACCCCATTCTAGTTCTTCTACAGATGGGACTATAAAACATTACTAAAGCAAAGAGAAGAAAGATGATCTAAGAGACATGCTGGAGGATGCAGAGTTGCTGATGCAAACTATGCCCTCGTCAGGTGATGTGCTCCCAGTTCTCCACTCATGCAGTCCCTCCACTCCCAGTGCAGCTGTATCTGCCCCAAGGCATGCTCTGCCACTGCCTGGAGTTGTTTGTTTGTCCATCTGTTCAAAAGTCAAGAGTCAATCAACACTTTCACCTTCCTCATGCTCCACAGACAGTAACACTTTAGCTGGACTTCTTGGCTCTCTCCATACAGCAGAGTATGATAGTTGAACTTCTCTACTTGCTGCCTACTGCTGACATTTTTCTCTTTTACCTCCCGCCCCGCTCCTGCTTTCTTTCCTTTCTTTCCTTAAACCCAGTTGACAACACTACCATTCTGGGCTGTGCCCGGTGGCTGCAGGGGCACTGAACCCTGTTCCCAAGAGGAAGCCTCATGCTCTAAAATGCAGGTCAAACAAGTTAGCACTTCTGTGAACTAAGCCTTGTCTTTTAAAAATATTTTAAAAAGAGAACCAAACAACAAAAGACCAGAAAGGTTTATAACTCCTAACAGAAAACATCTGCTTGAACATAAAGCTGGGAATGTATTGGTATTTTCAATTCAGGCTCAGGAGAGCCAGGAACAGGAACACCAGCCTGCAGGCTGTTGCTCAGACCTATCTTTCTGTTAATGAAACAGTTTTTGCAAGAGAAGTGTTATCACATCATTAAAAACCCCAACAAAATACTTCCAGAAAACCCCAGCATACTCTTTTATGAAGCTGCACATTTCCCTCTCACACTCCGGAGTAAAAGGATGGGCTGCAACTCCACACGAAATATTGCTTGCCATCATAAACCAGAGGGAAGAGAAGTGAAGAGCTGATTCTGTAGTTGTTCTTTATTAATAATTTAAAACTAAAATTATATATTAAAGTATCCACTACTGATTTTCTAAAAAACCCCAAACCCCACCAAGACCCAAACCTGTGAATTTTGACCATGATGGGAATTTTTGCTTCTCCTCTCTTGAAAATAACATGACCCATGGCCCATTTTTCAAGCCAGATTTCAATCCTCTCCAGCCAGCTGTCAGGAAACCACAGAAGGTGCTTGAAAGGCACAAGAAATGGCCGGTTCTAATCTGAAGGGGAAAAAAAAAGGTTGAGGAACAAGGCAGCTACTTGTGGCAGAATGTTATTTTTTCTTCAGTCTCTGCCTGCATATTTTCACAACATGTGTACTCTGTTACCCCGTCACTTCCCTCTTTTCCTTGGGTAAATATCTCTGCTTTGGAATAAAAGACGACCCAGGGGTGCTACTTGTAAGGACTGCACTCGCCTTGATATGTTGTTTTTGAACTGAACACATACAATGGACACATTTCAAACTTGGACCTTTGCCATCATAGATGTTGCTTTTAGTTTAACCTTCTCAGATGATGGGGGGAGGCTGGAGGTAAGGAAGAGGCTGCGAGTGGGGTCATACACTCTATCCTTTACCAGATGTGGGGGTCTCGTGGGAGCCAGGCGTGATGGCCCACACAAACCCCTCTAAGCACACAACATAACGGAGGGAGAGAGGAATGCAAACTGACCCTCTCCCGGTGCCGAGCGTTTGCAAAATCAAATACAAACCCCAGGGAGAAACAGAAGACTAGGCCATACCTTTGCCATCAAGCTGCTTAGATTAAAAGAACATGGCATGATTAATACTTTATTTTTTTAAAGAAATAATTTGTTTACGAGTTATTTGTGAGGAAAGGAATCAATTCAAAGGAGATTTTTCCCCATTTTCGCCCTGTAAACTGCATGCCCTGTTAAATGCACTGTGCTTCATGTGTGCGATTTAACCTGCCATTTGCAACCCAGCAGATGGACCGGACTAGATTAGACATCTGTTCTGTAGAAGAATTAGGCACAGAACTGGGACCTCGGAAATTCTGGATTAAACCGGCTCAAATACTAACCCGCGCTCAAATGCTAACCCAGTTAAGGACACTGGGTAAGATACACATTTCATTGTCATCCTCATGCATTAAATGGCAATGCAGCAACAGGTAGGGGAAGGACGAAAGCTGGCAATGGGCTCACCCTGTGAAGTTACACGCCAGGCTGCTTCCAAGGGGCATGTGAACAAAGGCTGAACCCCTGAAATCTGCCGTGTGTACTAAGCAACTCGGAGCTGGGAAGAGCTGCCAGTGGGGCTGAGGGTAGTGCTCAAGCAAAATAAATTTGAGAAAAAAACAAAGTACTGAGCAGTTCCTGAAAGGTGCTACGGAGGTCAGGAAGAGTTGAGAATTCTCTGCACTACACAATATTGAGTCCAGCTCTGCAAAGTATTTTTGAACATGTATTTTACGTGCACGTGCACACTTGATAATACATGCAACCTCATTTGATCTCGAACCTGGCAACAGATCACCTGAAGAGTCACACTTAAATGCATGCTTGGTCCTTACTAACTACCTCTTCCCCCCGATCTCTCTGATTATCTTCATCTGATCCCTTCTCCTTCTTTCAAAAATAATACAGCTACCAAGGTCTTATCTTCCTCATCATTACATTGCAACTTCTTTCCCAGAATGCCCCCTTTTTAGTCTTTCTTTTCTCCTTTATCTCCCTTACACCCTTCGCTAACCCCACACATCTTTTCCCTCTATACTTACTCACTTACCGTGGGTCTATCCTGTCCTCAGCTCTACAGCTCTGAGGAGTAACCAAGCACTTGCACAGAGCACAGATAAGTTACAAACCTTATGGCTGCACACATGGGTACCCTTCCCTTTCTCTTGACAAATCCCACCCAATATACCTCAAAACCAGCAAGCAATTTGCCACCGTGCAATGGAAAAGGTTGGGCAGATGATATTTAATTATTTACATCTTATGGGTGTGCTTCCATAACCAAAATAATAGATAGCTGTAACTTTGACAACCACTAAAGTTCCTTAGGAACTGTGTTGGCACACTGTGCTTCTCATGTCACGCATATTATACTCCCTTTCCCAACAGTGCACCTCATCTATAGCTCAAGCAGTGATAGATAGTCGAGGGAGAAGGTGCTGTTAGAGAACTGCTATAAATGGGCATATACTGGAGCAACCGCTAGCATGTGTTATGTGCACAGAGATTGAGCCAGTCCCTTGGACAGTCCTGAGACAAGGGGAATTAAAATCATCTTTACAATTTGCTTTTTGCGGTGTAGAGGGATTTAGCGGACGTATTCTAAACCTAGTTTTTGTCTATCGAAACAGAAGCAAAACTAGGAAACCCCGTCACTGTTCAGTTGTTTGAGAAATCAGTGTTTTTCTTGCTGCTCTCTCAGAAAAGATACAGTAATGAAAACAGCTTGTAATTGGGAACCTATCAAGCTCTAGGGTATTTTACAGCCCAGAACCCTGGAAGTCCAAAATAGCTCCACAATGGATGATGTTTTCCAGAAGTTGTGGGTTTATTTATACACCCAGACCTATCTGTGAAAACTCCAAGAGAGGTTAGAAATACAATAAACTTAAATTTCTGTAGCTCCTTTACTAACCAACTGAACTAACTACATTATTTAAGTTGGTGTCAGGTTTTTATCCACTACTAAGATGAAAACAGCTGTGCAGTAAAACACAGCAGTACTTTGTAGGAGCCAAGCAGCGTTATGCAGCAGCAAGAACCATATAAAGAAATCTAATAACATTATAAGAGGAGAATTTAGGTCCCGCGTAAGGTAAATGAAATTCAGATACACTTTGGTATGGAAGGGCTAACAGGATTTTCACCTATAGTACATGTATGTGCTATGTTCCCAGCGCCACAGTAGCCAGGTCTGTGCTGTGACAAATGGCTTCTTTTCTTGGTCTAGTGCAGGAGAACTCCTCTGTCCTGCTGGGTACTCTCAGGAAAAGAAAAGAGCTACTATGGAAAGGCGCAGAAAGCTGCCTGGAGCTTGGGCAATTCAGTCAGTACCCCTGGCACAGCTGGCATCCTCTGGCACATGCTGGACAGCTTATCAGGTGAAGTGACAGCAGGACCAAGGCTCCATTTCAGACACTGCGGCCACTCAGCCCAGAAGGTGGGCAGCAGTCCTCACCAGGCTAACCCTGCAGTGGAAGACTTAACCTAAGAGGATTCGTAAGAAATAAAAGACCTGCCAAATCATAAAACTTTGTAACACGATACTAGCAATGGTATGTGTGCAAGAAAACAGAGCAACAACAGAGGCAGTTAAAAAAAGGTGCTGCCATGACCTGATAACTTCAGATAAAATGATACGGGCCCTGCTGCTGCATGCCCCATGAAGAAAAAGGGGACTCATGCAACTCTTCACTAGCTCCTTTCTCTTACAGTGTCTCGGTTTCGACTTGAATAACGTCACCCTGTGAAGGAGCAGAACTCGAGAGTCATCTAACGAACCTCTGAAATCCACTGCTGCTTACCAGGGGGACAAGGTTTCAAGACATAAAAGGTGAAATGATTCCCAGTAGGTCTCCTACAAACATCTTAATGTGTCTGTACGGAGCAGTATTTTCACAAAGTTCCCTTCCTCTCTCCTTTGACTGGATAAAGAGCTAGGCGGAAAAAAAAAAGTACCTATGAATACCGATGTGCAGGGAACCCTCATAAATTCACTTCCCATCAGTCCAACAAATGAGCCCCCCCGGGAAGCCATGAGAGAGAGACTTCTCACAACAGCCTGATTATCAAAAGTCAGTTCTCTTGTGAAGTACTCTAACCTCGCAGGGACAAGTATCATAATAATATGAAACTATCCTAATAGCTTGAGCACTGTAAATTACTTTTGTAACTTGGGACGTGTGGGGCACATTTCCGGCAGGTTGGGTCCCAGTGATGCTGTTTGCATCTCTGTATCACTTGAGAATTGCCCCGAGCCTGAAAGATTCACGTGCTGTACAAATTCAATTTCAGAACAGAAACGTGATTCTCCAGACATCAGATTTCAGGCACTCACTGCATCCATCATAATTTCAGCAAGCTGGCACTATCACTGCCCTATTCTCCTCAGAAACAGAATGCATGTTACCTGCTACAGTCCTACCCAGTATTTCAAAAATTTTCTAGAAATAAGCTGCTCATTGAATTTTTTCTTCAGGGATTGCCATAAATCTACAGTACTTCGGTACTGAGGGCATTTCTGCCAAATTCCAGATCTGCCTTTCACAGTTCTCTGCCTCGGACCTTTTTGATCTTCGCAGTTTTCAGATCCATCTGCATTTTGCAGGTATTCGTGTGTGAAGGCATCCTACACAATGATCTGAGGAGGTACCTCCTGCTCATGTTTTATTTCTTTCTAGTCTCCCTAGAGCTTCTGGGGCAACATTTTTGCAAGTCAGTACACAAAGATAACCTCACATTTATACCTCTCCTAACCCTAGAAAAGAAGCTGCCCTTAAAACCATGTGTCATTTCAGCTGCATCCTTAAAACCCCAGACTCTGTGCAACTAGAATGAACTAGTGTAAATCAAACAGTGCTCTTACCACTTAGGCCCGCCCTGCAACCCTTTCCAATCAGGGAATCTAAAATTACCATATTTACAGCATCTGCAGCAGAGCCAAGTACAAAACAAGATGAATAGCTGTGACGCACAAGGCAGAGTGTGGAAGTATGCAGCTGGGCCTGCAAACAATATAGGCACTCGGCGCTGAAGTCCATCTAATGCTTTTCACAGACCAGAGTGACTAAAAGGGGAAGGGGGGGAGGGAGGAGAAGAGAAATTCCAGGAAGATGAGTGAAAACACAGCAGACATCCCAGGCTGCTTCACTAATGGGTAATTGAAATGACTCACAAAAGGTCTAGTAGGGAATTCAATTAATTAGGGACGTGACTGCGCCAAGGGGAGGAGGGAAAGAAAAGAATGCTGGCGATACAAGAAAATCACTCCTCTCCATTCACTTAAAAAAGGGCCTGGAAGAAAACCTCAAGGGAAGAAAAAGCCAAGTTTTTCAAGGCAGGGCCTCTACCCCTTCTTATGCACAGAAAAAGGCCACAGTTGAACTGCCCTGGCTTCACCGGAGGAGAAAAGGACAAATAAGCACATTCCGATTACCTCCCCTCCTCTCCTAGATTTCTAGTGAAAAGGAAGGAAAAGAATAAAATTTGGTATATTAACTACGTCACCATTAAGGCAACTGACAACAAGAAACCATGTGGACAAGACAGAGGAACGATGCAGGATAGATTAACACAATGCTACTAAAAGCATCCACCTCTTCATAACACCGCTGTTTATTCCATGTGACAACGTGGGGAGGGCGATAGGAAGCAGTAAAAAGATGAACAAACAAAAAAAATGTGGGGACAGATGAAGGAAATAATGTAATGTGAGAAAGGGTGAGTGGCAGGAATGGGGACCTGCAGGACTGGAATTGACAAGAGGAGGGAGAAAAAAATGGAAAAGGAGTGGATGGAGAGAAGGTGAAGGCAAATGGGGAAGGGCACGGATGAGAGAAATTGAAGGAGAAGAAAAGGAAATGCGGGAAGGGTCAGGGAAAGAATGAGAAGTTTCACAACCAGTCAGCAGCTAGGACTTGCTGTGATGGGTACACAGGAACAGCAGTGTTGATTCGGCAACCACCTATTGACAAATACTGCTTCTGACCAAGCCTCAGAGACTAAATTTATACTAATGCTAGTTTAGAAATCTAGAAGAACGTGCGACCTAAACTTGCAGGCTCACAACTGGTCATTCTTGGTAGTGGAACAGCGGGAAGAGACACAATGACCGGGGGCAAGTGCTCACTCATGGGATGGAAAGTGGGATCTGCAACCTTTCAGGATAAAGTTACTGTAGCTTGAAACATAGCTCGTGTTAATTCTGACTCAGAGCTGCTATTGCCAGGCTGGCTGTTCAATTGCTTTACACAAAAGAAACTCACGGTCATTGTTTACCTTAGTGGATCATGAAGAGATCTAACAAAAAGTACTTCATAGGCCTTACTGGTTTCAGCACTGAATGCCCTCTGAAGGCTTAGATATGCTCTCACGCTCAAGGATCAAGATACTATCGCTGTGAAAGGTTGGCAAAGTTTGCAATACGCTGCATGTTTGGGCAATTAGCTGAGTATTTCTGTTCCCAGGGCTGTCAATCTGACATCTTACCAAGAAAACACATAAATCAAACTGCACTCCTCTGCCAGTGAACTGGCCATTAATGTCAGCTCCACTGTCAAATGATTTTCAGAAGAGCAAAAGATTTTTTATAAGCGTTATATCTACTGTAACAGAGCAAAGAAGATACGACACCGCCCAAGAAAACAATTCTTAGGTAGTCAAGACATACTGGACCAGAAGGAAAATTACAGTATTTAGGTAATGAGAACCAGTATGATACAAATATCTTTATACTAGTGTAAGTACACTAGTGTCTAGACACAGAGATTGCTCTACGCTAACTGCATCTAGGGTTTCACAATGTTTTGAGTTAAATTCATGCAAAAATGAGTATACAGAAATCCCCAGCTGATTCTGAATCGACCTTCCAACACGACACTAAGGAGCGCTACGCTGCTGCAGGAATCATCTTTCAGAAGAGGTATAAAGTTGAGATCCAAATTCCTGTGGACTGGTTCTAGAAAACAGCCCCTAGAAATTTTGCAAAGACATTATTGTTGGTGCTTTGGACAGATGTAAATGTATTCTAGTTTCAACCAGCTGGGCTGGTAGTTTCTATGGAAAAGGACTACAAAGCGAGGGCATTCAGTGCCTAGGTGCCTATGCAACAATGTGATAGTCACAGAAGAATTACAGCTATAAAATGTCAGTTAAGTCAGGCAAATTCAAGCCAGGCAGCCAAAGCACCACTTGACATAGTACTTTATTTGGCTTCAAAGCTCCATTCTTTTCAAACCCTCTCTCTAACATGTCTAATGCAACAGACAGTGCAATGTGCTCAGAAGGTCATCAGTTTCTAACCAGAGCGTCTCTAAAATTTAACAGGGCCTTGATTCCATTGCCAATATAATTTTGTCCTGTTTACTGGGTCTTCGTCAAGTTATACCCATGAGAACTGCAGGCTAGGTCAACATGTACCTCAAGGCTATCTGGATTCTGTTAAGCCAGGCTCATGCTTTTTGTCGAGACCCTCCCTTACAAAACACTCAACAGAAAATAAAAAAACTCCCCTCTCTTCTACAAAATCAAAATAATTAAAATAAATTCCTTTTATCTCCCTAATTAAGTACCATCCTGTATTTAGTCAGTTGACAGCACTAAAGAATGATTTTTCTGTATTCCACAATGTCATCCGTCCTCCCTGGATCTATTCAAAGCCTCTTGTACGTATTTAATCACTCCTAGCCAGGCCTGGCTAAAGAAATGCAGGGCCTTGCCCTGACCTGACCTTGCTATTTCTATTTTGGCTCAGCACATCCTCTGCTAGTTGGTTAAAAAAAAAAAAAAAAAGTTGTTTCTCTCTTGGACTTAAAGCTCCTTTTACTGGCAGGGGGTATGGTCAAGGACACTGCTGAAAACAGAATGAATGACTGCGAACACTGCTTTGCAAAACTACTGCAAGCCCAAAAAGGACCACAGCAACTTCAGTGCAAAGTTTTTTTCCCCTTTTCTCTTTGGCTGGCAAAGACTGGTGAGCACTGCTCATCTACTGGGAATGGCTTATGGTTAGATAATTCTGTAAGAAGAATGGACTGCTCAAACTGTTTGCAGGACTCTTTCATAAAGCACTGGTATTCATTCTATGGTTTTGGGCACTTACTGCAACTAAATATGTTGTTCTTGGTTTTCCCCATCTGCCCTTCCTATTTGCCAATACAGCAATTTAAAAATGTATTTTCCCTTTCTCAGAGCTCGTAAAGAAGTGTGATCCCATTTACGACCACTTAGGAAATGCTGGATGCTGGGTTAGCCCTTTTGTCACGTGATGTTGGTTGCAGGAATTTATCAACATGCCAATCAGAAGTCAGAGATGTTTCCAGTGTACAAAAGGACAACATTTACATGGTGATTCATGTGGTCGTTTTAAGCTGAGTTTGTTTATTACTTTGTTGGCCATGAGTTTTGGTGTTCAGTTTGACATACTGAGTTGCCGGATGAACCATAAACCATATTTGAAGTCAGCAAGGGCAAGGGCCATCTTTTTATTCTTTGCGTGTACACAGTGCCTTACATTGTGGAGCTCTGGATACTGAATAGGGGTCACAGATGCTATTGCAAAACAACCAGTAACAGCACGAGGATCTTCAGGTACTCAGACTGTCAGAAAAATCAGGCTGAGGGGCTGATTTCACCATTGTTCCTCCAATTATCTCTCACTGGAGGCACATCAGAGAAAATGGTGCTGAGTAAGATGAAGATGCCTTTAGCTAGCTGCCCAGAACTAATGCCCTACATCCCATGGAGCACTGTGAGCCTCATAAGTTGTCTGTGGACCCGGGATATTTCTAATGGCCAGAATCAGTCAAACAGATCCTTCTTAGCTCTTCTGCATGTGCTGGAACTGACATAAAAAGAGTTAGATTAGCATTTACGAGTTCAGTCTTTTCTCAGCTCAACTAAAACAAACAGGTTCAAGTTGCAACATTCCGTTGAATAGAAGCAGTAGGACATTAGACATTGCTTGAAGGAAGAAATGTTAAAATCATGTTTGCAATCGCTGAAGTCAAACAATACAGTTGTGTCAATTTACTCCTAATACAGTTTACCGAGTTCTTTTTTAGTCTGGTTTTCTACGCAGACAACACTTTTGCAATCACATTCTGTATCCCAATGTAGAACTTTTCCAACCAAGTCTGACAAAGGATAGGGTATTTCCAAACATATGTGAGGTTACAGAAATTCAGTGAACAGAGATGACCAAGCAGACGAGAGAGCTCCTGTAAATGTCCCTGGATGGCTTAAGTTACCCATTACTAGATTCCACGAAATCCACACAGAGGACTTCTAAGTATGCCGAGTGCGGGAAAAACTTGTAGATGCAGTCAACCAACCACAAGGTACAGATCTGTACCAAGCCACATTTTATTAGTTTACTACACTCACAGGTTTGTCAGAGCTTCCAAAACAACCTGAAGTTGTCTGCTTCATAGGAAAAAGTGGAAACATACAGCTTTCGTTGGGATTCTGCCACCAGTCTTTTCCACCACTGCCAACACCTGCAGCTGAGGGTATACTATCCTGAAGCAAGTACCTTTACTTCACTGTCCCACATGGTTTGACACTGGAGCCAAACTGCTGTGACTATGAATGGCTAGCAAAAGCCACGGTCCCATGCTGTCCTCCATCTCTCCTTGCTGCTTCCCTTGTGCTACTGCTCATCTTACTCTGCAAGAAGTCAGTTCAGGGAGCAAAAGCAGCAAAAGGCTAACCCAGAAGTATGAAGTGAACAGATTTCTGAGCTCCCTACTCACTGCGGGGTTTGACGAGCACCAGAACTGACGCAGAAGTTGGCCTTAGGTTGGCCACCTGCTGGTGACCATGAGTTGAGAGATCAGCATTACTACAACCTGAAACCTGGCTATGGTCTATGGCCACAATCAAACTTCTGCACCTGGTGATCCTCACCCAGCAGAACAGCTCCTTGGGAAGACACACCAGGCAGCGCCATTTAGGCCAGCTCTAAATGAGTAACAAACCTTCATGAAACCAGACAAAGGCAATATTCAGCCACTTTCCCCCCCTCTCCAAGCAGGTCTGATCCACCTCCGGCCCCAGCCCCACTGCAGTTGTACAAAGTGGAGCCAAACACACGGCATGCTGTTGTAGAGCAAGCACACTCACACTAATTGTCTGTGTCCTTGGTTTCTTTGTGTTACAGTCTGCTGCAGGCATTTTGGTCATGAATTTACACTACAGACATCAAGACCATTGAGTGCTGAATCTCCCTTGCTTATGCTGTTCCTGATGTTTGGCAGAGCTGGAGAATGCTACCTCGGGGTGCTCGTTGCCTGGGAGCTCTGGTGGGATGTTGCAGTTAAGCCACATCCACACAGCTAAACCCACAGAATTTAAAAACAGCTGTGAAATCCAACTGTGTCTGATCTGCCTCAGTGTTTTACGGTCTCTGTGGGGCCAAATTTGGTTGACTCAAAGCAAAAACATGATTTAGCACAACTCACCAGACTAGGCAAAAGCATTTTTGGAAGATCTTTTTCAACCTACTTGTAACAAATAAATTTGGGCGACCACCTATACGTGCCAGAAGAAATGCTTATCTTGCTTAGCCAAAATTCAGCAAAATAGGTTTTTTGGCAGCATGGACAAAGCTTTAAGCTTGACTTTTTTTAAGGTCCCATCCTAATTCTAGTTTTCTATTTCCCACTCTTTGGAGTTTCTCAGACGATTCTCCCTCTCCAATGGTTTTTCAGTTTGGGTACTGCTTGTTAATTTTTTCTCCCTTACGGTTCTTTTCTTTCTTTCAGTCTTCTTTTGCATTTGCTTTCTTTCTATCCTGTCTCATGGAAACATATTAAAAGACCTCCTATCTCTACCATTCCTACCTTTTGTTAGCCAAACTACTTTCCCCTGGCCAAAGCTATATGCTTTGATACTCCTTGATTAAACTTCCAATGTATTAAATGATTGGAAAACAGGAATCTTAACAGTGGCCTAAGACCACTATTTCAAATAACACAAGGAATTTTTTAGTTACATGTGTCTTACTAATACAAAGAGAGATATATAGATATAGATCGATACATATATTTTAACACTCTCCCCACTTCCTCAAAAACCAGCAAAGAAACGATACGTGTAAGGAAAAATGGACTAAAGTGGGACTTTTGAGCAAGACAGCTTCAGAAAGAGAGGAAAATAGAATCACAGAATCATTTTGGTTGGAAAAGACCTTTAAGATCATTGAGTCCAACCATTAACACAACAGTGCCAAGTCCACCACTAAACCATGTCCCTAAGCACCACATCTACACTTCTTTTAAATATCCCCAGGGATGGTGACTCCACCACTTCCCTGGGCAGCCCGTTCCAATGCTTGACAACCCTTCCAGTGAAGAAATTTTTCCTAATATCCAATGTAAACCTCCCCTGGTGCAACTTGAGGCCATTTCCTCTTGTCCTATTGCTTGTTACTTGGGAGAAGAGACCAACACCTACCTCGCTACAGCCTCCTTTCAGGGAGTTGTAGAGAGCAATAAGGTCTCCCCTCAGCCTCCTTTTCTCCAGGCTAAAGAACCCCAGTGCCCTCGGTCGCTCCTCATAAGACATGGGCTCTAGACCCTTCACCAGCCTCGTTGCTCTTCTTTGGACACGCTCCAGCACCTCAATGTCTTTCTTGTAGTGAGGGGCCCAAAACTGAACACAGTATTTGAGGTGTGGCCTCACCAGAAACAGACAAATACAATAGCCTGAAAAAAAATTGGAGTCTGTGATTTCCAGACACACTGGTCTTTCCTTCTGATACTACAGACTTCATATGTTTCTCATGCAATGGTCCTCAAAACTCCTATTTATTTAGCATTGACAGCATGAACAGCTCACGCTCCAAAAAGACAACAGGGAAATTTTCAGCATTCCAGCTAGAATTTCTGAAATTTTATTTGAATTTTTAAAACTCAGTGTCAGATTGAGTCTCACACTGTCACAGTAAGCATCTTATAGTTTTGTGTGCATTCCAAAGCTAATCAGACTAACCTACGCAAAGGCCTGAATACTACTTATTTTCTGCTTACTATGTTTCCTAAAAATTGTCTCACTATCTCCAGAGATTTTAAATCATAGTGGTAACCAGTTGGCTTGGGGATGACAAGAAGCAATTCTGCACAAACAGTTGATCAAGAGAGACTCCCCAGTGAATTCTTCTAAGAGTTTGTATCTGCATGTTCTAGTAAGAGACTCCAACCATTGCCTCAGAATATATAAGCACCTGAAATCAGTTCATGATGAACTTGTAAAGGGCTCAGTTTATCACTTTTTAATTGAAAGCAGGTCACTAAAACAAAATGTGTCCACAGTGAGAATGCAAAAGCATTTGGGATGGATATGACCAGTCATTCAAGCAACACTCAGTGTTCAAATGATGCTTAAAAGCGCAATCCATAATGCTGCCCAGACGAACAGAAACTCTGCTTAGGCAACCTCTATGCATACTTAACAGTCATATCAGGACCAGCTCCCAAACACAAAATACGTGCGTATACCATGCTAGTATCTGATCAATGGCAATTGTTACTCATCACAGGCTTAGAAAACATCATGAAAAGCTAAATGACATCTAAAATATGTTAACTCTCATGATTAATTTATCAACAGTTCAAGACAGAAGGGTTTGTTATGGTTTGGTTTGGTTTTTTAGGACTCCCACTGGAAACACTAATGGCATCTTCAGCAACTGCATCACTATTGCTCTGATGTGTTTCCATAGCAGCTCTTGGCAGGTTCAGACAAGAAATGGGAAGGCTGAGATCACTTTCTTGCTGTACATGTTACTGTGATATTCAAGTCCTTGCTGGGTCAGAAGTCACATGGTGTATTAAGGGCTGAAGATTAATTTGGGAGATTTAAACTCCTGTTTTGACCATAAGCCATGAATGGAAATGGGCTACAGAAAAAGTAAGTTTGATGAATTTGGGCCAAGGAGTAACAGAACTTCTTAACCAAGGAAAAAAGAGTGAGTTAATTTAAGTCATAGATGTGCTTTTAGAATCCTGCCAAGTAGATCACACTATTACCTTGTTTTGGGAATGCAACGAGAAATGACAGTATTAGGTATTTGATATTGGAGGAGAGTCTTTGCAGGGATCCATGTAACTCCATTCATGTTGGTATTTTCTCTGTTAAAGGGCCAGAATAATCTGCTCCATTAAAGAATGGAATGAAATCTACTCTCTTCTGCTGGTTAGCAGAGTCCCTTTTTCTTCTTTCTGATATAGCCCAGGTTTAAATGTAAATTGACTATTAGGTGAGAACTCTGTGGTCCATTACCAATTCCTGAAAACTTCAACATGTTTTCATTTCTTTATAGCCAACATCAGTATTTTTTTCTACTGCGGATAAAAAGTAGTAAAAGCAAAAGCAATATCCAGGCTAATCCGCAACCTTCAGAAGACTCTACACAACATGCGGATGACATCCTATACTTGGGTAATATATTTCACTAGATGATAGATGAAAAGAGATTTCATATGATATGTAGGGATGTAATATTAACATCAAATACATTCCAACTCCCTTATCTAATCTAATGAGTCATTTAACAGTTGATCTATCAGGCCAAGTCTTTGAATCAGTTTTGTGCCATGGGAGTAAAAGATGCCTAATATTTAAATAATCATCTTTTTGACAAAGGTGAAGTTGATCAGTAATAAAGATTGTTTCCAATCAACGATCTTCAAAAGATCTTTTCTGTTTCTTTCCAGACGGCTACACAAAATATCACAGTACATAAAATATCTTGGTCTAATCCACTGCCGCTTGTTTTCCTCTTTGCCATTACTTCTTGAGCTTTATGAGGTACTTTGGTAACTGTTTTGGGCCTAGAGAAGGCATGCTCTTGATTTCATATGGAAATGGTAAGCACTTTCATCCTTGCACTGCCAGAACACACACATGCACACAAGCTGGCACGTTCTTCTAATCACAAAAGTAAAAAAAAAAAGAAAAAAAAATCACAGCTGCAATATTAATAGCAAATATATCCTGGTTCATGTCTGGTTACACTCCGGTGAACACTGATAAGTCGTGTGTGAGGTTCTCATACACAGCTCTGCCACTGCAACACCAATCCTAACATGCCTCAGGCTCCTTTTAACATTGTCAGGCAGCTCAGTCCTGAATGGCTTCTTGCTGATCCACTCCTCTACAGTGTTAAAAATATACATGGTTTATTATAGTTGGCCATAGATGGTAGTTGCTTTTTACAGAAAAATAAATATATGGGCCTTCATCTCCCCAGAATCTGAGACTTCATACAGATACCCAATTATGCCAAATTCTGCTGCAATGCTTCCTCCACATCATAACTTTAAGATGTCATTCCCGAATATTTGCAAAATATATGATGAAAAGATCCGTTCCAGTTAAGCTGTTTTGTGTGTCCTTCTAAATGTTGCACAAGTGGTTCAACTATATATATATATATATATATATATAAATCAAATTAAAGTACCATGTTAAACAAAACTGTCTATTTTGGGCAGCTGTGTCCCAAATTAAAGTAGTGCACTCTGTAAGCACCATCTTGGCCATCTTAGGAGGTACATACCCTGCCTGATTTTTGTCTGATCTGTATGGTGTTTGCAGCATGGGGAAATCGTTGTGGAAGCAACCCTAGCACCATTTTTTCAAGAACAGACTAAGGTTAGTCTTTAAAGCAACAACGCTGAGGCAAATCACAGCATCTTCCCTCCCAGCAGTCCTAGTACAGCAGTTCTTCACTACTTGCTGTGCTACACATTCACGGAAAGTCACCGAGTACCTTGAAGAAGCAAGTGTCTGATCTACCCATAGCATTCGCCTCCAAGTGCACGGTATTCCTAGCACAAAATTAAACACTGGGGACTAGCGTGCCATGGCATTCACAGCAGGGCTTTATAGCACACTCAGTTACGGTACGTTCAGCACAGCAACATACCGAGAACAAAACACTTTAGCAAGCAATGCTGAAGAACACTGAGCGAATGGCATGGTATCTTTGGACCGCCACCAAAGCACCAGGTCTTCATAATACAAGGTAACATGCAAAAATAGAACTTAACATAAACAGTAGGAATGGGAAAGCGTTGCCAGACATTAACAAAATGCTAGCTTTCCTAGCTTGGGAAAATTGATTCATCACTACAAAACTGCTTTGCAGCTTGATTCAACAGCAGAGAAGGGTGCCTAAAAAATTCCTTATAGGTAATAAGAATTGTATAGGTTCTTTATAGAAGGGTTATTTTAAACATACCAGGTGTAAATCTAATGTGCAATTCTATGAATGTCTAATCCGTTTTGCTTTCTTCCTCTTCTCACTTTCAAATTCTGGTCTCCTGGACAACCATGCAGCAGCAGAAGAAATTTCCAGTAGGTTCAGGACATTTTTGCAATTACTAAACTCGGTTTAAATGACCTTACGATAATAAGCATTATTGTGTGTAATAAACAGCTACAGGGAAAAAGCTTTGGCCTAAAAGATCAATATTCTTTCAGAAAGAATGATGAAGACTGCTGCCTCAAAACACCATCACTGTACAGACCTGTTTTAACTTTCCCCTCCATAGTCTGGGATGGTACTAACTGAGATAAAGGGGCATGGCACAGCAGAGCAGCGCTCTGAGATCTTGTTCTTCCTTTGGTGTAATTAGGCCGCATCATGGTCCGTAACTCAGTTTCTGCACTCACAGCTTACAAGAGACATGCTCAAAAGCAAGAATCAGAGAGCAGTGGGAAAGCTATGCTATGCAACTCCTGATTTGTAAGTCAATTTGAATTACACAGATGGAATTGCAAGGACCCCCTAACCCAGCGTTTGCTCTTCTTGCAGTACCACATTGATGTCTTTAAAGAAAGCAGCTGCCTTTCCACATGCCACCGTGGGCCAAAATAAGCTGCCCGTCCTGATGCTAGTGGCCAGACTCAAGAACTTTGCCTCTGTCCCGGGCTCCTGTGATGTGAGCAAGCCACAGGGCGACAGGGCACCATGCTGGATGCTGCACTCAAAACGCTTGTCCTCTCCTTCTGCCACAGAGAGAACCACTGTTCCTTCTAAAAAATCCCCTGCTCTTAGCAAGGTTTGTTTTTCTAACTGGTTCCCAGAAACCTCTTGGGGGTTCCAAGCCCAGAAAAGTAATTACTGCATTACTTTGGCCACAGACACAATATCAACCTTGTTAGAGTTGGCCTGTGGAGACAGCCAAACACCTGCTGCTGCAGCATTTATTTGATAAGCTTCATGGTTCACTAACATAAACCTGATCCTGCTGACCTGCAGGAGGATAAAAAGGAGCCGGGGGGGAAAGGGTGGAGCAGGTAGGCAATCTCACAGCCCTCCAACCCAGCAGCTTACAGCCCTCTCTCTCCCAGTGAGCTCCCATTTCTCTTTGCTTTCTTGTTCCCTGGTGAGAGCTTCAGAGAATTGGTTTTCCCCCTGCAGTTATGCAGGCAGATGTGGAAGGGGCTAGGATTCCCATGCCTTATGACGGATTAACTGACAAGTGCGGGATCAATACGGGAATTGTTCTAGCTCTGGCTGCATCTGTAGCCTTCCAAAGCAGACAGAATAGCTGCACACACTCTTGTTGGCATGGCGGTGTGTGCACTGAAAGGCTGGCTTAATACCAAAGTCTATTAGTTAACAGCAAGGGGGGAAGGAAAGGCTGCAAATCAGTCAAATCAACAGATAGAAGGTTGGGGAGAAAAGCAAATGTAGAAATTGAAACTCAATTTTTATTCCTCAAACATAGTTTTCTTGTCTAGTACAAAAAAAAAAAAGAAAGTGGGGGTAGGGGAAAATGAAATCAGGTTTTGTCTCAAACAGGACTGTCTCTTCCAGTGGATACTCCAAAGCAATATTTGAGGAAAAGTCAGAAGTGTCAGGGGACTTAGCAGGAAGGAGAAAATAATCTTCCCAACTATGGTGCTCAATATCAGGAAAGAAACTTATTCTTCTGACAAGCAGCTTGCCTCCTCCTCAGCCTCACCTTTTTCAAGGCAGAGGGAATCAAAAGCAGACTACCTAGAAAACCAGGAAAGAACATTTCCGTGTATCTGCTAGATGTCACTTACATGGAAAGGGTTTGACCTCAGGACAGTATGTTTTCTAGTGTACCTCTGTCTATGTATGTTGATAGTGCGTTTTGGAGATAAACAGCATGATTCACTCACTTGGGAGACAGTGAGAAGCAGATGAATCAATTTGGATGACATCAGAGCCAGAACAAACTTTTATACAAAACTTGGCAAAAATCTGAAGACTACACCCCTGAACATTTGTGAAATTGTCTACATGAGCACCTTCTATCTTATTTCACCTTCTTCCTCTGGCTCAGAACTTCAGGAACTTTATTTCCTTACGGAGAAAAACTGCAAAAATTCAAATAATGTGCCACAAGACATTTTCTGGATAGATCCAATGCAAATCAAAGCAAAAACCTTAAAAGAAAACTTCTCTTGTGGAACCTCAAGCCCAGTTTTGCAGGTATGTGAAATTCAGATAACGAATGATAAACATCTGAAATTTTGGGCTAGTACCAACATTCTACTTTTGTATTTCACCCTTCACTGTACAGGACTCAACAGCATCAAAGTGAAACACTAAGTACACTCAGAAAACCAGCATGACTGGATTCTCAGAGCTCTACTAACACAGCCAACTGCTCTTCATTTTCTGCCTTTATTGACTAGCCTGTTTCTCTCTGAATGGTATGAGACAGATTTTTTTTAGAACTCGTAATTGAGGAAGAGAAACAACCTGATAATATTAGGAGACTCTTGTGAAAAGTGCTGCAAGCAAGAAGACAGAGAGTGTAAGTGAATTTGACCGGCACTGGGAAGCCTATATTGCTTGGAAGCCTGTGAGTACGAAAGAGCCACAAAGTGTTGCCCAGCATGAAAATCTTGAGACCAACGCACAATTATGTCCAGCTCCTGGAAAACGCACCAGAGTGAGCCATCTTTGTTTCCTTGAAAATTGCTCACGACAGAAGCCAATGTCTTCATTCTTTCTCTACCATTTTGCTTCAGGCCCCATGCCAATGTGCACCAACAGGCTAAAAGCAAACTGCAGTAACTCCAAATGCATTGTTCACCCACCAGGCAGTGGTGATAGGGAACAACTCACGGCCTGTTCCCCAACTGCTGCTAGAGAGACAGACCAGCAGCAAAACTCCCATGCTAAGGACAATTTTACTGCTCAGAGCTCTCTAAATAGTAAAGCCATCTCATTTCAGAAAGTATTAAAAAGTATCACAGGTAAAGTATTGCAATGACTATAAAGACCCTTCTAATGGTGTTCCTGTAAAAAACCTATCGTGTCACAGGATGCTCGTCTATATTATTCTGCCTTTTATTCTTAAATCTAGTTTCAGGCTGTGAGCAAATGTACCCCTTGTACAGCAGCTTCTGCCCATAGTTCCCCCAGAGCATCATACACGCAGAAGCTCCCTGAAGGAAATACGTTTCATGGTAAAATACTCGTAGGCTGTTACACTAGCAGGAATAGTTATAAAGAAAGTTGAAGAGGTTTCCCAGGGGCCAGGGTGAAATACTGCTGGTTACCTGAGAAGCTGCACCTAAGGAGCCTGGCCTGATAGATCAGCAGAGCACTCTGAAACCGCACTAAGTTTGGAGCACAGCAAGGCAAATAAGAAACAACAATGACGGCTGTACAGCTCACTCAGGGCATCCCCAAGAGAGCAGCCATATGCTGACAACGAGCACTGCAGCCGAAAGGAACCAAAATTGTACAACAGCTTCTTAAAATAAATCCTTCCAACAGGCCCTGCTTCCTGTTCTGTTAACAGCCACCAGACCAGAGGAGTGGAACTTCCTCTGAGTCACGTAAATGCATGTGTGCTCAAGAGCAGTAAGCTCTTGGTGCCTAGGCACGTGTGGCTGCGCACGCTCTTGTGCGGCCAGCTACAGGACCATGAGGAGAGTATGAAAGCAGGATGTCTCTCGCTCCATTTTCATCCTCTCTGCAGAGAACTTTATGTAGCTGAAAACTGAAAAATTGTGAGCTTTTTCCTCTCCATGGGTAAAATACGAGAAGTGTTGCAGACCCTTAATAGCGCGTGGGTAGTTAGAGCTCAGCCTGGTACAGTTACTCAGTGGTAACGTATCACCTTGGGAATCTCCAGGATCAAGACCATACCGTTACACCATTTTGTATGACAGGGAAGGATCAAATTGGACAGGGTCAGGGTAGAATATAAAAATAAAACTTTTTTCATGATAACTGAATATTGTGCTCTCAAATATTTTCTCTCCTTTTCGAAAGCGTATTTCTAGCTTCATGGTTGTGAAGACAACTTCTACATTGTGAACAGAGAGTAAGCAATACAGTTAAGTTGCCCACACTAAAACAGGTTTCTCAAAAATAACTTCCACGTCATAGCTTGATGCCTAGAAATGACTGTCTGAACCCCATCCTTCTCCCCAGAGTTTTTTGTTTGAACATATGTGGTTTCTTCAGGTTTGAATCAATGGAAGAAAAAGACTGAGGCTTTTTGTTACGTCTTGGGTTAAAACCTATTGAAAGTGGTAGATCTAGCACTACATTTCCTTTCAAGCTAAATAAGGCTACAGTTAAATACCTCTTTGTTTAGTAATTGCTAAAAACAAAAGACTGCAAGAAAACCACAGGCTGTGAAGCGTCTGGACCTTACAAGACAGAGGGAATCATGGGAACAGATGCCCCAAACACGGAGATTAGGGCAATGAGTAGTGCAGCTCTGCTCCTAAAATTCTTGAGGATGAATATGGTGTCTTTGTTGACATATGGAGCAGATCCTAACACGTGAGGCTTACTGTAAGCCAATGTTAAGTATGTAATTTTTGCTACATTAAACTACTGTAATTATTTCTTTGGTATTTTCTAGCTGTCACTCAAAGCATGCAAAATAGTAAAAGCATAAAACGGTCTATTTTTTAGGGGGGGTAAAGAACACCAAGAACCGATTTCTTCATAAAGAAAGCCATCCAAAACCATCCAAAATGCCGTTACTCTCTCAAAATACTGATAGGTTAATTTAAGCCCCAAAACAATCTCTGAAACCCATTAAGCAGGTGAAAAGGACTTCAGTTTCATCCCCAACCACACCTTATCCTTAGCCAAGTCCTAGATGGCTGATTACTTCTACTTATTTCTGAATAAAGTTTTAACCACCTCTGTTGGAGTCACCAGTATCTAACACGTGTTGGGGAGAGGGGAGGAAGTGATCTGCCTGGGTGTTAGAGAAATAACACACTTACTGACAGAATATAAGCAAAAGATCCAACCAAAGTAACTGAAAAGGACAACAGACCGGCTCACTTCTAGCAGCGTTTGAGGAAGGCCTAGAAGAAAGCGGGACACCTAACAGTATCCAAAAGCCTTTGGGTCACTTTATTTCAGCCGTATCATGCCCTAAGTTTTGGCAAGAAGAGATACGGGCAGGAAGTGCTAAGATTTCCAGTCCTTCACCTTCATAGTCAAATAGTCTTTCTCGCACTACCAGTACATCAGATCAAACTTGATTTATCCTTAAGAACCCAGCCTAATTCCCAAAAGCTCTGCAGCATCTCTGGCCTGTTTTCAGAGCACTGTGGCACACAGAAGGTGGACCGGGTGCTAAGGGGGTGGTACAGCATGTGGTCAGGAGAAGGAAGGACTACATGGGAATCCCATGGAAAATCCATGGTCTGCTCACCCTAGTCTCCAGATGATCTGTTACAAGTGTGAGAAATTATTTAAGTCAAGCAAAATATAAAGGATTAAGCGTGTATTTAAAGCTTCACTTGAATTGACGCATAAAGCAGGAAAGCCATGAAAATGCAAAATTCACTTCGGAAAATATGCCCAGATAAGGATATACAAGGCTTTCCGGGTAACTGTGCAATACCTGGATTATCTGTGTATGTATATATAGCCTTTAACACTGCAGGAATGGAGTATCCCTACATACGATGCTGAATGTTTCAGTATCTCTGTAAATTAGAAAATAAGATGGAAGACAGAACATAGAGAAATTATTTTGTCTACTGTTACACAAAATTGGCAAGAATTGGCAGCTGAAGCCAGATATTGTCAGACCTCAATCTTAAAACCATATTTCTTTTGATATTACTCGTTCCTAGGGCACAGGTAAAAGAGCAGTGAACAACTGATGCTGATCGTTGTGGCTCATTAGCCAGTCAGAGGTAGATATGTGCCTTGCATATACTCATTTACTGTAACAAATATTTGCACATGGGACTGAAGCACTGGGAAACCATACACCCACAGATACTCTCTCAGTCTACCCTACCTTCCAAGGCCCGGTTCCACTCCCTCCTCCATCTCAGTCTCTCCATTAATCTCCCCATTTGCCTTTTAGTTTTGCTTAGATTACAAGTTATTGTCACTAAGTACATGAAAACTGAAACCAAAGACTGTCTGTGCCTAACATAATCACTCAAATAATTCCCAGCTCATGATTTACTGTTTGCTTCACATTCCCACCCACTGTCTGTCTTTTCTAGGGCAAAGACATAATTTCTTGCATGCTGCTAGAGGACTACACACACCAATGGGCCTAAGAATGCAATAAAAAAGATTTAATGGCAAAGGGGATGAATAGAACATTCGAATATTTTCCCTTCAGCAGAAAACAGTATGTTGCTACTTTGGTGGCAAAGGCTTCTACGTCCAGAAGAAGCTACGAACTGCCTTCTGAGGGTGCCATGCCAGTGGAAGGACTTTTGGCTCGGTATGCCCGTGTGTCTGCTGATCTGATGCTTCAACGAGACAATTCACTGCCTGTTTCTCGGGAGAGGATGAATGGAGGAGTTAGATCAATTATCCGAGAGTCTTCAGGATACACTCTGACAGATGATGAAAGGACATTAATATATAATTGAAATACTCCGTACCAAAATACTCACATTAAGCCTCGACTGATTACACACAGGTCTGAGCTATCTCAGACTTTCAGAATAGGAACCGAGTTGTTTATCAGTGAAAGCCAAACTTCTAAAAAGCTGGCTGCCCACTACAGAGCCTTTGTGTTGGGTAAATTAGCTTCAGGAAGAGAATCAAAATGAATTAAAACCACATGGAGATCCTCTCCCTTTACCCCCCTTTTCCCCTTTCCTTTCGCTATATGAATCCTCTCACCAGGAGACAGAGGCCAGTTCAGTCTAATTTAGTCCAGTGTTTTTGTTTCCTAAAGTCTCAATCTTGGGCTGAGTCCATTAATAGGCTGCAGCTGATTTTAATCTAGATGAACTCAAGACTTCTCTCTTCTTTGGTTTTAAAAAGATTACAAATTGTGTGTTATATAAATAGAGGGAAAAAAAGAACCAGAATGAGTAAAAAAATCTGTTCTCCATTAGCTGACCTGCTGAACAAGCCTGTGATTCAAATAAAGATGAGAAATGAGAGTTGGAGGGGGAAAAATACACAACTAAAAGCTCTAGTGATACTGCACCCAGGCGCACTGGTAAGAGGAGATGCAGTAATGTCTGATAGCTACCATTACCATCGCAACAACACAGAAGAGATATTAATGAGACTCCAAAAGTGGCAAACCAGATGCCTCAAAGACTGTTCTGATAGTTTGCAGCGCCTTCCCAGTTAAACTTAAAAACACATTTACTAGCAACTATGACCTCTTTGTATCTCCTGTCTCTTTAGTAGCCAAGGTGGAATAAATAAGCTGGTTTTAGACTAGCTCCTTGTAGATACTTAAGAGTATAAAAGAATGCCATGATACCCATGCGGACTAATTCAAGCGGGATCTCATCCCTAAAAAGGGGTGCTGAACCTAGAGAGAGTTGCCTCAGGTCAGTACTGAGGTACCTTGGGAGAACAAGTGATAAAGAAGGCGTATGGGTATGCCGTCCTCTAAACAATCACTTCTGGGTTCCTCAGGGCAACTGAAAGAAGAAACAAAGCCTGTTCCAATGGAAAACTATGCAAAAATGCAAATTATGCAAAAAATGCAAAATTATTTCTCCTTTTGTCCAGAAAACCTACTCTAGATTAGCTCTAACAAGTATGAAAAAGGAAAAGGCAAACTAGTCTGCTACAAAAGGTAAACAGGACAATTATTTTTGGTATCATATAACAGCTCAGAGGCTTTAACACAACAGTCTTCTCACCATGGTAAGGGATGACAGAAGAAAATCACTTCTCTGTAGTGTTGTTTCTCATAACCGCAGTTGTAGATGACTGTCAACAAGGCTGTCAGTACTGCTATACACCAGTACTAATATGATTAAGGTCAAAACGCTTTTGTCTTATTGGTATCAAACCACTTCGTGTAGACATCTTTGTTTCTTCTCCTCCTGACATACAGAAGGAAGGAGAGCTGAATGCCGTAGTCCTCCTCCCTCTCAGAAAGCGCAATCTCTTAATCAGCTTTCTGAACTACCTAGACGTACTCCTGTTCACTTCTCAGCACAGCGTGTTTTTAGCATACTTTTTACCCTAAACTAATGCTATGTGCTCTCAGCCCCAGATCTCCCAGCATTGGTTTTCTTTATTAATTTTATTGTGTGCTGATTTAAGTAACACATTTAAACACTTACAGAATGCTATCATATGATACTGCTAAGGATCTGAAAATTGGGAATGCCAACCTTAATTTATTTTAATTTTGTGTGGGAAGGGGCTGGTGGTTTTGGGTTTTTTATGCCATCTTGAATTCTCTGGCTGCTTTATGCCACTCTGGAACTCTCCTCACGGTCATTGGACACTGGATGGCTCAAGACTGCATGAAACCATGATTTTTAAAATAGTTGCAATAAGCTGCAAATGTGACATTACTTTTTCTTGATGCTCAGCCTCAGCGCTGCTGCATTAAAAGTTTACGTTGAGGAATCTCATGAACAGCTCATACACAACTGCTGTATTTAAAAATGACCACTGCTGCTGAGGAGCAAAGCCAAACATGAAGGGACTATGAACAGCGAGTAGAGTGTAACTATTCACAGCACCCTGCAGTCACAGTCCTGGTGGAGAGCAGCAGGATGGCAGCCATTTGGAAGAAGGAGAGCTTTTTATAGAGTTGTCTGTAACAGATTTTTGTTCTTTAATTACAGTTAAAGAATATAGGTAAAAAGCTGCTTTCAATCAACAAGAAAAAAAAAGGTTTTTAATAACCTATGAGCAAGATTTTAAGTGAGCTGTAGTCGCAAACAAAAGATCCCAAGAAGCTGTAGTCTTGATGTCATTATAACTTACAAATCTCAAAATAGCATTTGATTCCTCAAATAATCCATTTCAGAAGTCCAGAAATGTTTTTCTCTGCTTGCTAATGCTGTCATTTTGGGAATTGCACACATCTGTTTTACACGAGCAAAGAGAGCATATACCTGCATAAAGTAAAAATCACAGATTTGCCACAAGAAGGAAATATAACAGATGTAGCAAAAATGCTAGTAATCAATAACAAACAGTAGATATGCAGAGAAACACAAGGACAGATGTGACTAAGAGGAATTACATGATCCTATCAGCTTTACCTGAATACAACCCCTCGTAATAAGCGTCAACTGCAATGATAAACGTGCCTGGATTAAACCCAGCAATTTTTCATTCCCTGCTAATGGGGCAAATGTAACTTGGAAGGGGTCTGTATGCAATCACTGGAGGTTTTATTTGTATAACTTTTCTGGACTTTGACTATGACTATATTTGATTGCATGTGGGTGGCTGTGGGACGGGCGGACAGCTGGGTGAAAAACTATGACAAAAGGAATCTTGTCCCATTTCCTGCCTGTGCTTCATTCACTAATGAGCACTGCTCTGGGTCATTCTCAAGATTTCTTCATCTGTTGTTGTCTCGTCTGCAAAAGGGGCACCCCAGCAGTCGAGCTGTTGTCAGCTTGTCTTGAGAGTTTACTCTGCTGCCTCTCACCCCTGCAGCTGTGTGGGATTGGAAGTGCCTGGCTGTAAACAACGCCATATTTCGTGCTTCTTTTTGGATGACTTGAAGGCCAGTCTGAGGCCAGATGTGTTTGCTGGTGTAATATGTTTCCCATTTTTTGTAATAAATGTGTATCTCAACAAATAATAATAAAGTGAAATCAGGGTTTATCTATTTCCTCCTTCAGTGTGATTTGTGTTGGAAAGAGAATGTTAATAAAACATAGTGAAGTCCTCAGTCTCTCCTTTCTTCCTGGAGTGCTTGAAACGTTCAGTGAAAGTATCCCTACGAGTAAACAACCAGGCCGGTGAATCTGATACCATTAGAGTGCTGCTGTAGCAACCAATATCCCTCTTGCGAGCTTGTGGAAACAAAGCCATTTTGCTTCTTTAACAAGTGCTGTTTTGCAGTAACACTGCCTCATTCATTCTTGTTTCTTTTCTCAGATCAGTTCACTTGAAAAAGTTTCCTCCTGGTAACAGGTTTAGCCTTTTTACTAGGATTCTTTCATAAAAGACTTCTACCTGTCTGCAGGCAGGCTTCCGCTATCTGCCACAGCAAACTATTCTGCTATCAAGTTCAGTCCCTTGATTAGAAACCCCATTAGAGGAGCCACATGAAGACTGCAGGGTAGCTCCCTCTGAGCTACAGTAAGCTTCTATCCAAGGAAAAGGAGTAAATCACACCCAATTTCATTATATCAAAGAGATGTCTTTTGATTTGTATTATTAAGTGGTATTGAAATAGCTTTCCACTTCCAAGCAGGTGGAAAGGTGAGGCAGTGGGAAGAGGCATGCTGCAACGGCCTAGCCTACCCCCATACACTAACGCCCCACAAGATGTGTGCTGTTGCAGCACAAAACACAGCTGAACTCCCCACGATTCTCCCTCTCTTCTTTCCAGTTAGACCATGGCCATATCCACCCCGACTCCTCATATCTATTATAGATAGGACAGGTTGCCCAGAGAAGTCGTGTTTGCCCCCTCCCTGGAAGCGTTCAAGGCCAGGCTGGGTGGCGCTTTGAGCAACCTGGTCTACTGGGAAGTGTCCCTGCCCATGGCAGGGGGGTTGGAACTAAGTGATCTTTAAGGTCCCTTCCAACCCAAACCGTTCTGTGACTCTATGATTCTATAGTGTGACCCTCACTCTCAATTAAAACATCTGCTCAAGTCTGTCACAGATACTCTACCACCGAGAAGCAATTCCCTTAGGCATGGCTTGGATACCAGACTTCCAATCCTCCGGTATCTGCTACATGGTCTTTTAAGTCCTCTGTAAATTGAAATAATGATAGATAGATAGATAGATAGATAGATAGATAGAGATGGTCATAGAAACAATTTCTATAAATAAAGTCATATGGTTGTCATTTCCCCAAGAAGCTTTTCAGAGAAACACTCCAAAGTTTCATCCCAAAGGAAGTTCTGCCAAGCCCCCTAGCCATAGGAGGGAAAGAAAACCCCTTCCACAGTGCTAGGCAGCTCTAATTACAGATGCATCAAACTAGCACCTACTTTTATTCAAGATAATTGTTCACTGACAGTACTCAGAAGCTCATCTATTGTGTTTATTTGCTCTAATGAATGTTAGTTACTTAATCAGCCATGCTAGTTCTGTTCAGCAAATGGGCCACCAAAAACCCAAGGAAATTCTATTTCTTCTGGGCCTATTCAGTTGTATTTTAACACCCAAGTAGAAAAACTGTAACTGCGTACGTAAGCCTCCATGACTGGCTTAACTGAGGAAAACTGTTTTAGCTGACACGAAAGACAGAATTTATTCCATTAAAACCACTCATGATGATACGTGAGCAAGACAGAACCCCTTTTAGCTTTTAGGAAACAAGTAATTGCTAGGGTTAGCAATTAAGAAAACAAAACAAATCCAAAACATTTGTATTTGTAAATTGAGTATACTTCCTGTGGCTTGACTAAGATGTGCTAAACAGAATCTTGGATATTTTTCTTCAAAGAACCGCCACACTTTCAGATGCTAGTAACATAAAAAACCTAAGCATGGGCAGAGTCATTCCCTCACTGCTCCATCTGAGCTTTCAGCATTTTACTGCGCTTTCACATCTACTACATGAAGCAAAGATCACTCTGTTTCCAGAAGGCTACTTTGGTGGGTGGTCTGAATTAATTTGATTTCTTAATTTTATTTTCCAGGACATTCAGAGTTTTCTTTCCATTTTCTGTGTTGAACTTGGTGGTTTTACAGAGCCACAATACCAATAACATAATATGGAGTATTTATTTTATTTCTTCCTGTATCCAGCATGGTTTTACACACAAGATGATCACCTCCAGAACCACAAGAAGCGTATCTAATTTGAGCTTGGCCCCAATTCTCCTGCATTCATCAGTTTTGTATATAGTTGACATACTATGACCCCTTGAAGATATTCCTTACACTTGGCCCTATTAGTAGTTTCATGGGATTCTCCCCATTCTCTTTGTATTCTTATCAAATGCTTTCACTCTGCCAAATCAACACGCTCTCAGAACACTTGCATTAAACAAAACAAGGCTCTTTGCTCTAATTAAACTTCTTGCTGTGTCTACAGTAATGTCAGTAGAGCTTTCACAAAACATATAATCTATGAAGCCACTGTGTTATAAGAAGTTTGCAAGCAGTCTTCTGAAACTCGTGTCTTACACGCTGCAGAAAGCAAATCCCTTATCTGAGCTAACCAGCAGACTAGAGTTGTGAGTGGAATTAGATTCTGGAATTATGGAAATAGACTGTCATAAATGTGTGAAAGTGTCATTTTGTACATCATGCACCACGGTAACCTGTGAATTAACAAGAAATCAATGCAGGGGTGCGCACTGAATGTGAAGACAAAGCTGGTAAGTGTTTGTGGGCTGCTTTCACTTTGTGTCCAGAAATTTCAAAGCATCACATACAAGGAATGAACTCTTTATATCAGAATCAAAATATGCACCTGCTTTTTTCAAACACCCCAACAACATAGCATTGCCTTTAATGGGGTGTAAATCTGTTTCTCCAGCGTCTCTTGATACGCAGAGATGGTGCATGGACTAGACAAAGGCAGAGTAAAACTAACGTGCAGGCAGGCTAAGCAAACTTTCATGATTGCAAGGAATATCTTTAAATCATAACCTGAGCTTATCTGATGACACAATCATTGGGTGAGTCATCTGAGAATCTGAAACAATGGCCCTGAGCATGGTAAACTTTGTCATTAATCTGACAGTGTGTCAGCCTCTTGATTTGAAGGACAGGGAGAGGGACGGTAGGGATTCTGCCACTTCAGCAGACAACTCTATGGGTGGAGCCGGAGTAGAAAAGTACAGTAAGCGTGACTTAGTTTCCAGCAGATACATTCCTGATGCTTCAGCAACATGACTGAACTTTACACTCAGGACACCCGGTGCCTGTCACACTCAACATGGAAATGGCATCTCTTACTGTTCCTGATGGAGAACAACAATTCAGAGGAGAAATCAAATGGCAGAGAAGCAACAAAGCAGAGGAACCATGGTTTAAAACCAGGGGTTTAAAACCTCGCGTGATCTAAACAGACACTAGCACTGCCATACCTGATTTGGGGCTGTCATGCAAGGGAAGCCTAGTCTTTAGATAAACAGTGTCCGCCCTTAACCTCCTGAACTATCAATTTTCCATGTCTAATATTGCAGAAAGGTTATGCTGCAGTGCCCTGTGCTTCCTCACATTTAAACTTAGGGTAGCCAAGGGCAACAAAGACTCCTTCCTCTCTAGCCTGATAGCAGGGTTCTTCCTTCCTTTTGTTCACATGAAGAACAAACACTGAGTTGAACAATAACAGTGGATGCTTCATCATGATGCTCTCCTGGGCACCCAGCCCTGGTTAGCATTATCTTACCACTTGGTTTTGTTTTGAAGGAAACCGTGAATGGTCCTTTCAATTGCTGGTCTATCGAGATCAACATTACCTCTACTTCCCCTATTTTCAAGTCGCCTTATTTTACCAACAATATGTGGCACTATGAAAACGAAAAAAAAAAAAAGACACAGAACCAACGAACTGCAAAAACTGCCAGTCTAAGAGGCCATTTAAACTAGCGTTCTCTGAACCAGTTAAGCTACTGATTCTGAGCATTAGGGAAAAAAAAA
>VZSC01003566.1:347190-371828 GCA_013398225.1 Steatornis caripensis | reverse complement strand
AAAAAAAAAACAAAACCAAAAACAAAGCAAGCCAGAACAACATAATCCTTGGCAACTGTTGAAGGAAGTGCACATGAGGAACACAGTCTAGGCTTGGAACATACTTTATTTGAAAATATCCAGGCATCTGATCACACTTCCTGAAATCAACATCAGCAGCAGACCCCTCCCTGTCACATCTCCCACTTTATAGACAAAAAGGCCTCTAGTCATTCAACAAAATCCATACCCTCTGATCCGTAACAGACAGGTGTCAAACCCCATTTATCACAGACATTACTAGCACATTCCTGCAGACTTTTACTGTTCTCGGACAAGTTACTGAACTATCACTCACTTTTCACACTATGGGAAGGACAGGTGAACAAATTTAATGGCAATTGTGCAGTCCTCTCTGGACCATCAGCCCAGGCATAGTCAAGAAGCTACACTGAAAACAGGTAGCGGTGGACGCAATTGTTCCAGTGGTGACTGGGAAGGGGAGTAAAGGCAGGCAGACAGCTTCATCCTCAGCTGTGGCTCTTTTTCTGCAAAGATCTGTCCACAGAAGACACACTCTTGAACGGAGCATGAGGCAAGCCGGCCTCTATCAGCACCATGCGGTCGGCTGCAGCCCTCGGTGGGCCAGCTCATTTACCCCCGCCGCCAGAAGAGGACTTGAGTTTGCAGATTCAGTTTGTGTGCTGAAGTTTCCTGTGCCCTTGAGTGATACAGAAGTAAGCGGTGTCCTTCCTGACCCCAGGCAGCCGGGACCAGCTGGAGAGACACCTTTCTCCCCTCGTGTTCAGACAACGGAATTTAGTTCATTCTACGCTGGAGAACTCTGGACTTGGTCTGACTTCTGGCCACTGCTTAGCAACCTTTCCTGCAGCACAACAAATCTTCCAAACAAAAATCAAACAGTGCCTCGGTTGGCTGCTCATCCTCGCTGCTGCTACAGCAGGTAGGAGGGTACCGGTCAGTAGTGTGACCACTCATTTCCCAGTTCAGCCCAATGCACACTCCAGAGAAAAACGGGGAGCAAACTTCTTTCTCAAAGAAGATAAAGTATTCCAGATGAATAAAAGTTAGCTCTGTTAAAATCCAATAGAGTCCTAGTCAGTATTACTCAGCTGGAAGGACTGTAGCGATGAAGCAAGGCCACAAAGTTGTAGGGGAAGGAGGGCTGAAAGGCAAAGAAGAAACAACATACCTTTGAGCTCTGCTGTGCACAGCATGAGGCTCTGCCTCTGTATCAAATATGAAGGTGGCTGGGATCACATTACAGAACTATCAGACTTATGCTTTAACCACCCTAATTGAGCAGTTTTGGCTTTTGCTACCACATTAGAATACATTGGCTTGGTTTTCAAAGGTAACAAGCACCTACAGCTCCCACTGACTTCAGTGACAGCTGCAGCTCTAAAAATCAATTTAAGATAGTTTGCATATTGCGAAGAACTGAAGGAAAATAAAAGGTCTATTGTGAGGATACGAAGAGTTTAAACACTGCTGATGGGTGGTATATGAGTCCCTTTCCTTTTCAAATGAATTTCACTTCATGTTTTGTTTGGTTTTCCTGTTGATGCATCCTGCACCCTCCAGTGCTAAGCTGGTGGGATCCCACATACTTTTCCTGGCATGTGGTGTTTAAAATAAGAGACCTCAGCAATCGGATATCCTCAGCATTTCCAGCTATTGAGCACAATCCTGAGTACTGTGATCCAATTTCAGAGCAGAAAAGAAAAGATATATAGGAATATTCTCCCTGTGCTGGTATGGGGCAGACAAAAGAAAACTCAGCAAACAGGATGTTCAGCTCCTCTGTGAACTTCAGCAAATGGCCGCGGCAGACAGGATACAGTGTACAAACACGCAGCTGCAGTGTATGTGCCTGGCTGCCCACCACCTTGTTCTGGGTAATTCACTTGCAGCACAAATACAGCACAAAGAAAGTAAAAGGTGTAGTGTGCAGTTCCCACCTGACATGCCTAAAGACCGAAGTCCTTCATCAAACGCACGCAGCCTGAAGGAGGAATGTCACGTTTTCTATATTCTACTAAGCAGAAGAGTCTCATCCCTAATGTCACTCAGAACACCTTCAGGAGTGCAAACTTGGTGTTCACAACTCAGGACATCAGTCTGCTTATTCTAAGCTTATTCACTCAGTAGTAAGGCACATCCCAGCTGAGGTCTCCACAACAGCACACAGCACTCTGAGAAACCACCCTATTGCAGACTGCTTGTTGCACTCCAATAGTCCCATAACATTTTCTAGGAACGTCACTCTTCACATCTCTGCTGCTGCTTCTGGAGAGTGCACCTTCACAGGGCACTGGACTATATAGGACATTGTTTCTGTAATGGAAAAGCTAGGAATTTTAAATGAAAATGAGATTCAGTGAACAATAAAGTAAAATCTTCTCAGCAATAACATCTCTTGTTGAACTGTTCATTGTAGTATCATCTGCCCATGCACTGCCTTGCCTCGGTTGAGCCCTAAGGCAGCCCCTCTAGGGTTATTCAGGTGGCAAACCAAGGAAAAGTCGGGGCTGGTACACCATGCTTTAACAAACTGCTGACCAAACTTGTTGCCTCTCTCATCTTTGTAACCCTTGGTTAAATCAATCTGGCCTGAAATGTAAGCTCACACTTTTTTCTGGTGTTCTGGTGTCTTCACAGATGACAAAGGACCAGATTCTGGTTTCATTACAACATAAACAATGAGAAGAAGCGCTGCAACAAACTTTAACACTATGTTGAAAGTTCAAACGAGCATTACAGACAATACTTTACAGTAACGGCCCAATGTTATTAACTTTAGGGAATGACTGTAATGAGAAAAACCTTTTGAAGTAAAAACCTGTTTGTTGGGAAGTTTTATCACATGTGTGTCTGTTTCTATGAAAGTGCTATATATTCCTGTTTCATTTTATCAAGGCAGGTTTAAGCTTATGTGATAAGATCATTGAAATTTGTGGTTAGTCCAGTTTTAAAGACAGGGCAAGTCTCACGTCAGATGCAGAGATACCTGAGGTTGTTCTCAGTGTGTCAATTCTGGAAACACAGAGACAAGCATCAAAGAAAAACAGCACTGGGGCCAAAGCAGTGGGAACCCTGTTTGCAAAGTGTTATCCCTGTGCTAATAAGCCCCCCCACCTCAGGCAAAGTTTTCTAGTTTAGATGAAGTGCTATTCAAACGTGTCCGTCTGCACAGGATTGCACTCTGGAGATTTCCAGGTTTAGACTGTAGCTAACTGTTGGATCTCCGCAGCACCCTCCCCAGCACAGGGAACAATAAAGCGCCCAGCATTTCCCTTTGGCAACTGGACTGTATGCTCAGAGATTCTAGAAGATTTTCACATGGAGAACACACAAAGTCCTACAGCTACAGAAAAGTTGCATGCACTACCAAGGTTAAGTCATTTGGGTCATAGTCCTCTATCGCTAACTATCGTTTTACAAGAAAAAATGACAGTAGTGATGGCTTCACCAAACATGCTAGAGGTGAAGCCAGAACAGATATAACCTCTGAGGACAGCAAAAGAAATGTAGTTGTCCCTATGTGAGAAGGGGATAAATCACAGTGAGACTCAACTGCCTTTCACCTTCATAAGCTGCACACAAAAGCATGAGACTTTTCTCTGGCTGAAAAACGTGGTTTTGGACAGACATTTCTTTGGCTGCCTACTTCTGAATGTGTTCGCTTAGGAACATTAAGTCTCTTTTAGGTACATTTGACCTTATTCTACAAATTTGTAGCTTGAAAGATGTAACATCTTCTACATTAAATTCAGGCAATTACTAGTAGAGTCTTGGTCTTCTATCACAACGTTCAGTTCCCAGAACAATATACTGTCACAAATCACAGATACTACCTCTAATTAACAGACAACATCACTCCTTATGTTAAAAGCCTTTTGGAAAAAAGGCCATTTGCTTTAGCACTGTGCTGAAAACACAGGGGAGCAGCCCACTTTGATCAGGAATTCATTAGAGAGAGACTAGTAACAAGGAGATTTCTCTGAAGTGAGACCATTTTGTCCCAGGAAGCTTATGCCAGCCTTGAAAAGAGGGGTGCGCCTTCGCAAATATAGACTTGTACTCTCTGGCTCATGTTTTAAGAACACTGAATTTAAAAAAATGAGGTTTGATTCACACTTGTGTAAACGAGAACAGATTTGGCACACTGCTTGCACTAAGTATTTTTCATATTACATTTAGTAAAACTTAAGAAAAAATAGATGCTGGCACTTCGGCTGCAATCTAGCAAAGCATTCAGGGACATGTTTGGCTTTCCGTGCAAGAAAGCAGTACTGTGTCTTCACATATGTATTCAGAAATAAGCAGGTAATTCAATACTTCATGCAAAACTGGATTTATTCAACATAATACCCTCCCACAAGTTAAGCTCACAGCAAAAAGTATGGCCAGAAACTCTACCAATCTGTTGTCTATCTACTATGCCACTAGAAAGATCATGTTTTCAGAGAGAAACATTTAATTTAATTTAAATGACGGACTTTGCTTTGTTTCTACTGGATCTAAACCCAAGATGCCTCCAGTCTTCCTTCATAATTAAAACATTTTCCCTCCACCTCTCTTCACTACCAGTTTTAGTCGGTTTTGCATCTGTGCTTTGTTCCTCTGGACTCCTTCGTTTGACAGCCATGGAGTTCGGCTACTCCAGCGAGGCTTTGCCAACGCTGCTGCTGCAGGGCAGTACAGCGATTCCCACAAAGCTACCTAGTGAGGACGCCCTCACCCAAGTGAATGCCATTCCTGGGCCAGGTTTAGTAACCCATTCCCCAAAATGCTATGAACTGGCTGAACAAAAGGACGTTTTTGTTGATGTCAGCTACATCTGTACAGGTGATTTTGCTGCATTGGGATGATGTGAGTCTTATTTTTTTCACATTCCTTACTGCCAGGATAGACCTAGCCTACAAACCGACTGTGGTTTTTTGCTCTCATTATTACAAACCTGTTAGAAATAGCATGAGGCTTTCAGTGTCCTGTGGGGAATACAGCAAAAACGGTTCCACCCCACAGAGATACTAACAATGATCAGTTCATCTTTATCCCTCCAATAGGGCCGGAAATCACCAGTGGCACTGCAAATCTGTTACCATCTCAATAGCCATGCACGACTTTATTCCCATTAATCTGTCTTCTATCCATTCACACATCAAGTACAACCCTGCTTCATTTTACAGATTATATCCATGTTGCTCCAGACAAAGGTCACTTTATAGTTACAGTTCTTCAACTGAATAAAAGCTTTTGATGCAGTAAATCATTGTCTCTCACTGTTCGAACTCACACAATACAATACAAATAATGCTGCCCTTTCTTTCAGAATTCCCTTTCTACCTCACTACTCATTACCAAAGCATTTCTTTACAAAATAAAATGAGGCACTTTTCACTTGCTTCAGCCATATAAATTAGTTATAGCACTTTGGAGTTGGATTGCCATGCTGCACTACAAATCCAGACCCTGTGCTATTCTGAGATCAAAATGAGCCTCTTTCATTACGTTAGTGACAAATGAAACATAACGTACCAAGGTTTCTCTAGATTTAGCTGTTCCTAGATCTTTTCCCTCTTAGTACCATGAAACTTAAAACCTAAGACACTTTCTTCCAAGTGCCACATATCTTTTGTTTCTACTTATCGGCAGTTACCTGCCTTACGAAGACATTACAGGCAAGGTGAGCGTGGTTGTGCACACACGGACACTTCTGCAGTGGAAAAGAGGGCAGGAGAAGGGGTGGATTAATCAGCTAACTAATCATCCAGTCCTGCTGCCAGAAAAATAAAACTCTTCCTTTTAGCAATACAAGGTATTCTGTCCTTTAGTTGGGGAGTGAGGGCAGCCAGTCAGCATGAGACACAAAAGTTTTAAGGTTAAATTTGCAGATAGTTATAATTTTCTTTCAAAAGGAAGAATAAAACGTAGCAGGATAAATCTTAATGTCAAGTATACTCATGCAAAACGGCAACCATTTAATGGCAACAATACTTTATTTAGCACTGAAGATCATAACAAGAACTGAGGCCAAAAGCTGAAGGCAGACAAATTCTAATCTGAAACACAGAACAAGTATTTAGCAGTAAGGTAGCTAAAACTTGAAAACACTGTCAAGGCAAACCAGGAACTCAAATTTCTTGATGTCTTCAAATAAAAATGAATGCCCTTCTAGAAGATATGCTTCAATGTAACATATGTTATCATGTACCTGAAGGAAACACGTATGATATGGGAGGTCAGTTTGGATGAACTGCTGATTCCACCCATCTTTAAACCCTAAGAAACTGAAAAGAAATCATTACTCAAAAGCAAGCCCTAGCTCACTAGTGTTATTTGCCTTACATTTTCAGTGCTTCCGAGCTCTTTCAGTCAAGAGCAATGTTAATCACTTGGTTAAAGCATTCAGCAAAAAGTCACAATAGACTCTCCAGCTGGCAACCAGCCACCATGTTCCCTGTCTTTTGCAGCACCGTGCTCTTGGTAACAGAGGGCATTTACTTAGGTGAGATGGAATGAGACTTAATTCCACAAACAGCGCAGCTATCAGTTGCTAACAGCTAGGCATTCTTGCTAGCTTGTATTTATGCCCCAGAATGCCGCTGCTTCTAAAGCTGGACTTGGACGATTGCCCACAGAATACAGCTTAAAATTCACATCAGCTTATTCAGCCTATCTTCTTTTTGCATACGTATGTGCATGGCTAAGTGGCATCTTCTAGTTCAGCTGACCTAACCCAGTATGTGCATCACTCAGCTTCAATGAAACTACAACTAGGCAAGAACAGTCCAGAATCTGTTCTGAATGATATACCAGGAACAGAACTACCAGCTAATAATTTCCAATCCAAACCAGAAATTATATCACTGCCAAAGAGAAAAAGTATCTTGTGACTTGCACCCTTGATCAAGTAGACCGGGAGCTTTTTTACTGTTATTCTTCTTGTTAACACTATCACTTCATTCACTTTAACTAGTATATTGAATTAGGGAAGCAACAGCAAGTCCTTAAACAGAATACACAAGCGGACAATAAAACTTCCAATATTTTGCGGTGCTTAGATCCAAGCTTTTGCCTCTCTGTTTGAGATCTCTACAAAACAGAGATCTGCTGTCAGACTGGATTTTGCAATCCCAATTCAAGTTCATCGCAGAGTCACACTGTACAGCGTGGCAGTACATTACATGACATTGTATTGCAATGTGAAGGCAACTGAGGCTTTTTTTGGGTTTGCACTCCACCCCCTCCACGGCACAGAATGTACTGAAGCAAGGAAAGGAGGAGACTGAAGGCTGACTTCCTTGCTAAATCTCTGACTGGCTGATCTTGCTTTCCAATCATTAAATTTAATTTCTCTAGGCTGCAATGATGAGTGAATAACTAGATTCTTTCATTCCTGAACATTTGAAGTTTATAAAAGCAAGGAAGTTTTCTCCGTGGCACCCTTGGGCAGCCAGGAGCTCTCTTCTGACAGCGTAAGAAAAGCAGCTCTGCCTTCACTAGGGTCTCCTCCGAACACTTCTGTGCTTGCAGTGAGGCCGTGAGATGCAAAGATACCAGGGAAACAGAGCAGCGATTTACATTGACAAAGAGGATTTTGATACACTCCTCCAAATGGGGCAGCATTACCATCTTAATAGCCTTTTGCTCTCAGCCCTCTTCCTGAGGACGCTGGAGATTTTTGCGAATGGAGAACAGTTCCGCTTCCCATTTTAACTGCAACAATAGCAGAAGGGCTTCTTAAACTGCATCAAATAGCAGCCTGTGAAATCCCTAACTAGCCGCACTGCCTCTCCTGCCGTTTTATTATCCTCCGGCCCACAGAACAAAAGGAGGGGGAGCTCCTCCTCATTTTTAGCCTATTCCACACATCCTAATCCCTCAGAGGTGGCAATGGAAATTGCTTGTGGAACTGTTAAATCACACTTTCACTTTGTCTTTCATTCCCCATTCACCCTCGCTAATCAAGGAGTTTCCAGCCACATTTTCCGATATCAATTTGTTTATGGCCTATTGGTTAATGGTCCCGGGATGGGACCCCCTGAGTAAGAAGAAAGAATCCTGGGCATTTCAGCCAGCTGCTGCTTCTTGCCGGTTCCCACACCCATCCACTTGTTCCCATCAGCAGCCCTGAATGTGCTCACCTCCTGACACCAACTGAATTAAACAACAAAGCCTGAATGGGAAAGCTGTCTTTGCGATCAGGCTGCGGGACAGATTCCACTTGTTAGCGCCATACCACGTCCCTCAAGCAGCAATGCAGGGATGCTCCCTCACCGGCTGGCCCGTGGTTAGTTGCTTTACTGACATCTTACCTCGCGTCCAGCTTCCCTTTGGAAAGACGCACCAGCTACAACTTTCATAAAAACTCTAGCCTCTCTTGCACGAGGCAGCCTGGTGCCACTTTCCGCGTCTTATCCGAAACAGCCATTTCCAAGTGATTTGCTCATTTCCTCTTTCCATAGAAATAATTATCATTTAAATATGGGATGAGAACATGCAATGTTTACTTTTAGGTACAATTCAGTGAGGTGGCTCGCGTGTAAGTGCTTACAAATGTCTGTAAAATAGCCTGGGGCACGTTATCAGGGGAACCAGGCCCTTGGTTACTACCTGTCTTCCAGAAAAATATCTAAAATGGAAACACAGTGGTGTAGCCAGAAAGTAAGAAAAGGCCCCCACCAAAAAGAGCTTCAAGCTGCCTTCCAAAACGTACAAAGAACGCCTGATATTGAGACAGCATTTACTCAGAGAAATCCAAAGTGGTATCTCATATGTTTTTAGAAAAATTGTGAATGATGTTTTAAACGTGCACCCCAGAAACATATGCATGCAGGGAAAAGAGCAATTGCCATACTCCTAATACAGTGCTATCTTTCTATCAGAGAGTCCTGCTCCATCATCATTATATGTTAGCAGGCCCATTTGTTCCTTAAAGTTTGGGTTCAGTCCCTGGAAAGCTATATTCCTGGCTCAAAGAAAAGAACTGAAACAAATAAAGATCCTCTCTGAACAAACGCTTGCTGTTTCTGAAATGGGAAATCTTTTTTCCCAAAGTTTCACTGCATTAGTGCCTGGGGACAGAGCAGGAAATTGTCCACCTTTTTTTTTTATAATCACCAGAAACATCTCTGCAACTGAGAAGATATTTGAGACAGAAAAGTACCTTGTCTTCTGCCCTATACTGAATCAAAACATGTCTAGACCAACTCTTGCAAGCCATCTCAATTTAAAGTAATAAAAATTGTTTCTAGTTTCTGTAGCCTGTTTAAAATTACTGGTACCAAATAAAGCAGATCAAATTCCCAGAATGCCATCAAAGAATACACTGGGCATAGCATCCATAGCCTTAGGAAATACCGGATGGACCCCCACATCATCATTATGTAGATGTATCAAACGGAAGTAAAAATGCACCAAAAAATGTTTTCGTTTCTTTTGTTTTTCTACATTATGTATCACCAGAGATGTAAGCGTATTTAGTCGTCAGTAAATAAATGTCATTGCTCTGCTACAGCCTGTTTGAAGGTGACAAATGGGCAATCAGAAGGAAGTGAACTGTTCACATACCTTAAAATGTTCATAGTGCTTTGTGGGATTCGTGATTCTCAACGACTGGAACCTCAGAAACAGCGATACTCACTTTTCTTAATGCCATGGCTGCATTATCAGAGTGTACCCTCTGAACAAAAAGTGACAGGCACTGACTGGTTTTATTTAGTCTCCTAAACTGATGCAGTAATCAGGAGCCAGGCTGCATATCAACAGACAGCAACTCAACAAAATTGATCTATGAATGCCTGTTGTCTGGCAAAAAGTAAGGATGTTAAAGGAAGATTTATTGGGATAAATGTGGAAAAGAAGGGAAGATCTGAACTTCCCTTTTTGCTGTGGTCTGAAAGTACGTGATTTAGGACACGGCCACAAGGAACTCTAGTTTCCTGCCATCATGGCAGTAATATCCAGCTTTTCAGTACACTACCTCATATCCTAGAGAATCTGAGGATTATTTAAGACCATGGGGCATTAGCATTAAAGTGATCACAAAAAAGGCAAACAGATATTAATTTCCTGTATTTTTATTGATGTCAAGCCATCAGCCAGAAGAACTATTTATTAGAGCATGTTATTAATGATAGATGAGTATGTTTCTCTTGGAGAAACCTATCCCATAGGAGCAATGTTGCCAGAACCATTCTGCTTTACCTTGAAGGAAAACAGGGAGCCTTGATTAATAAATTTAGGGCCCATTCTTAAGTCCATGGCAGTATGCAACAACTAATTCGGTATAATCCAAGATGAAACAGTGAACCCAGCAGAAGGCTTGTCAGCCAGACTTTTTAAATGTGTGGGGTTTTAATTAGGTATAAACAGCAGAATTTTCAACAATAGTCACTGTTATCTACATTCAGCCTGCTTAAAATACTAATTGTAAAGGCAAAACAATCAATGTTCTAGTCTTACCTTGAAGAACCAAGCCTGATTTCTCAATAGTGTAGAAAAAAGCAGAGAATGGAGCAACAGGGGATTTAGCAACCAGGAGCTGCAAAACAAACAAGAAGCATATAAGTAAATACCTTTATAACATACTGATCGGAGCTCAAATTCATAGAATGATCTCACTGGATTTAACTTCCAGAAGTAGTAAAGCATACTGCAGAAATGACAAGGTAGTTATTGATCTAGCCCTGTCACTTCTAAGTGGCTGAGGTCTTCTCATACACACATATAGATCATGCGATTTTGAAAGGATTCACAGGTCCTAAAAAACCACCATCATGACAGCAGCAAGTTTTGCTTGTTGTACTGGCATCCTGTTAAGCCTAATCATTCCTGCTGGTTCAGGCAGTTGTGCTCAGATAAGAGACAATTTTGAGCAAAACCGCAACTGCCACCCTGTAACGCAATTTTAATCGCCGTTAGCCGTTCCACAGATGTGCCCCCTCAGCTTCTCCAAGAATTCCACCCGCCATCTTCCTCCTGCACCAGGAAGCAGCACGGTCTACACGTGGGTCACCACACCGGGGACGGTAACATGCCATTGCAATTATCTGGATGTCCTCTTTTGCAAAAGGGGTAGGTAATGACCGAGTCAAGTTTTATTCAAGGATCCTGTCCTTGGAGTTCCAAAATAGGAGCTGGAATTCCCTCGGGGTGTATGGCGCAATTGAAATTAGCTCAGCATTCAAGTGTGCCGGCCGCCCATGGTCAGGCCAGAAATATCCCAGGCTCTCTGGCTCCATTATGGAGGAACCATCCCCTGTGGAAGATGAGCTGCAGCGGAGAGCTGGAGACAAAGAAACGGGCTTGTTGTCAGGGCAGGGGATGTGGGACCTGCAGCACCCAACTCACACAAACGTGCCAGGCTTTATTGTTTGTCTGCTCAATTTTTGCTGTTTGCCCAGGACTGCTCCCTCACAGCATGCCTCAAAATAAGCCCCACTCTGTCACCTACATAAGAGTGACATTTTAATGATAAATTTAATAAGCTCTGCCCAGAGCGCAAGCAGCACAAACTCTGACCTAATGACCCCCATGTGGGCCCTGCAGAAGACGCTGACAGCAGTGGCTGAAGCGGAGAGCCTGCTGCTGCTCTGCCTCCGGCACCGGGCTGCTGAACAAAACCGAAACACATTTCTCCGCTCACCTCTTCAACAGCTAGACAAGGCTGGGAACTGGAAACCAGCCCTCCTGGCGGTGGCCGCGCACCCCGCAAGGGCCTTCCCGCCTCCTGAGGGCACGGTCTGGGCTGGCAGTTCCCCCTCAGCCCACGCTGATCCTGTGCAGGGATCTGCTCCAAGCAGAGCAGTGTCGCAGAGCCCGAGCCATGGCTGCTCGGGATGCAGAGAGGGCCCGCCGACTTCCTCTCCTTCAATGCCCTGATTTCAGCTAACCCACCCGTGAGGCCTGCTGAGCAGCGTGCTGTGGAACCATCACACACCTCGGTGCCTGAATTCCCAACCCCCTGTCAGATACTACACCCTCCTAGCCCCAGATAGGCATCTCTCTGTCAGATACATCCAAATACAGATTTCTTAGAACTACAGACAGTAACAAGCTTATTTTTAGAGGTGTGGGGCACAGACAGATCATGCTGATTTCAAATGTTTTAAAAAAACCCCATTATTTCCAAAGGTCATGCCCTAATTCTGCCAAACATTCAAGCACTCGTAAGGGTCACTGCGTATGGATTTTGGTTGGTGGTGCCTAATTATCAGCAGGGAAACAGTGAGCAGGTTTTATAAAAGCCAAGAGCGACTACAGAAAAATGAGGAAGCTCATGCTCACCAAAACTGCTCACATTTCACTGGGAAGTCAGACAGTATTGAATTTCTTCATAGATATACAGGACTGGGACATTTATTCCTACGTGTAAGATTAACAATATCAACAATATCAAGCACCAGAAGTTTGAGCTCTGCAGTATCCTTATGTAACCAGAGGATTTGGCAGCAAATTCTGCTGCCCAATCAAGGCTCATGTGACTTTCCTGTAGCGCTTTAAGTGCTAAGGGTGTCTGTATAGTAGGTAGGTTTCATTTGTATTTGTATGTAGTCTGCAGACAGGACCAAGCTTAGATGTCTTGCAACTCCTTCTCATCTGATTCTGATACAGGCTGAAGAAACAAAATCCTCATATCTGGTTCTTCAGATATAATATAAATAATAATAACAATTATTACCCACAGCTAGCTAACATTTTTATGGCATTCAGAATTTAAACCAAACGTAGTCTCCCTTCTTCTTCAGACAGTAAAAAATAAAGGCAGGCACATAAAGACCACAAATACAGCTGGAGAACATCAGACCAGTCCAAACGTCAGTGTTTTCCTTTCAGCCATTCAAAGCTGGCAAAACCACCTCAGGACGCAATACAACCTTTGTGAGCTACTCTAAATAGGAAAATTGCTGTCCTAGCACTTTCCCCTCTTCCGTGTTAATTACTGTTCTCTCTGGAATGAACTTTTGGAGAAAGGAGGGGCATGTCACATCCCACGCCTGTGACGCACCTTGACAAAACCCGAAACCCCTTGCCCGTCGTTATCCCCAGGAGCCAGCCCTTCCCACTGACGCGACAGGAGGAAAGCCGAGTGCCTCCTGGTGCTTCGCACGCTCCCTCACCTCTATGAACGTGAGGGAGAGGATGGGGTGGGAAAAACCGTGCAAACGCTCAGCTACAGTCTCCCACAAGACCTGGACATTTAGTCGGAAAGGCCCGAAGTGAAACAGTTACAAATCTGATGTCTAAGGTCAATTTTTTGGCGTTCTGTGCGATACTATGCACATAAATACTAACCTATATATGCACGTGCACTAGGCACAGTTGTACGTGCAAATGGATAGACATTCAAACGACCCCACGTACATTCTGTTACCGCATTTTTCTGCGGTTACAATATGTGTATAAGTATAGCAATGAAAAAATACAATAAATCACATCCTTTCAGCAGCACATCACAGGGCCCCTCTGAAAGGCTGCTGCTGCACAGTTACATCTGATGCTCAGAATTAGCTTCCATTTTAGCGAAATGGGAACAGATCATCATATTCAAAGGTACTGTTTTGTTTTGAATGTTTGCTTACAGGGAAAAATAACAAATAACCTTTGAAGTATGATTGTGTATTTCACAACCAGGTAGAGTACACAGAATCCTTTTTTATAACACCAAACTCTGCATTAATTGAAAAAAAGTAAATATGTATTTAGATTTGTGTTTCGACCAAAGAGAAAAACTGCAAATGTCACTGCAAACCATCGTCCGGATGGAACAGCCAGCACAGAGTAGGTTCTTATGCATACATAAGGACCTTAGAAAATATAGAAGTAAATATAGACCAAGATAAGAAAATGATGTTTTGGAGGCGAAGAAGCGGAAGTATAAATCAAGGATTACCAAAGTCAAGGAATCAAAGATGAAAACCAGGCCTCACCAGAATTTTTTTCCTATTGACACTTCAGTGCAGTCAACGTTGCACCAAAAGGAGTACGCATTTTGAGATGAGCCAACAGTAATGGTGAGTAACAGTCTAAAGAAGTTAGTAGGCATTCAGACTACAAAAATGATTTTTCAAATGGTGAAATGAATAGAAAATAGACACAGAGAAATGGTACTGAATCTTTCTAATGCATCCCATCCATGATGCTTCTGGAATGCTACCCATGAACTTCTGGAAATCCAGATGCAGTTATTCTTACGCTGCCGTCCTACTCAAGTGCGAATGATAGAGATGGATGACAGAAGTAAAAATCCAAGCTATTTTCAGTTTTGCAAAGTCCTAACTTTACAAAATGGTCAAATCTTAGTTTCCTTTCACTCTTTTCTAGCATCACATTTCCCTGTCAGGAGGTTTATAGTAATTATTTATTATTTGACAACAATATAGAATAAACATTAAACAACTGAAAAATGATTTCTGCCATGAGGCATGTTAAGAAACAAAGGTACTATGGAAGAGGAAATATATCACCTTGATGAAAAGTGAATAGAAACTGGATAGATGCCATTAGATCAGATAAAGGAAGATAAATGGGAGACGGGCAGAGCAGTTGAGAAACAAAAGGCCTAGAGAGAATTGATGATGACAGCAGAAAAATTATACATTCAAGTTTGTATTTTAATTAGGGAAAGCATTTTTATTAATACAGTTTATTGTTTATAAGTTTATGGAAGAGATGAATCACAGAAATTGATTGCAGAAGCCCAGCAGAAAATACTAATTATTGGGACAACATCCCCTGTCAATAGCAAAGAAAGTGATGAATTGGAAAATGTATTGGATGGACTTTCAGAAGTAGTCTGATAACCAGAAATCAAGCCAGTGTCCTGCAAAAAAAAAAGTAAAAAGGATGAAGGAGACAGGGTCTTATATCAAATTAGTTATCCAAATGCCAGGATGACAAACTACGAAGAGCTAAAATAAGAAGATGATTTTGACTGAGCTATAAGCTCTCACATGGTAAAAAACATACTACTTCATAATGGAAAACTAATGATTTTAACAAAAGTAATGGACTAAGATATTTCAATGAAATAATTGAGAAAATCAGCTGCATTAATGTTTAATATATAATTTCTGTTTAGACTGGAAAGACATCAGTTTCTTCCCCATTTTTTTACTGAGACTATTAAAAGAAATTGGTTCTTAGCAATGACTGAGGAACACAAGTGAAACTATTTGAAGCTTCTTTTAAAGTATGTCAGCTGCTGCTTCTCAGTGAGCAGATTCTTCTCTTTTTATTTTGTTCTGTTAATTTTTTCCTTAGATATCCTTTTCTGCTAGATTTACCTTATCTTTTGTACTGACAAAACATGTATACGTGCATTAAAGACCAAATGAGTAACAAAACCACATTTACAGCCAATACATAGTTTGGAATTCAGATCTACTGAGGAATTATTAAATAAGTGAGATCTGTGAAAGGAGTCTGGCTCTCACTGTGCTCGCTGACCTTACTGAAACAACGCTGGCTTGCTGGGATTTTTTGCTAATTCATATTCTTGTCCTATTGTAGTAAACAACTATTGCTAATAGTTGGAGCATTTCAGGAGAACTCTTCCGTTACAGCAAGTTAGCTCAGAAGAGCATAGCTGAGAACTGAGAAGTAAACCTACGCATCGACAGTGTCATTCAACAGGGAAAAGACTACCTCTCAAGGTTCAGTTAGACTCACGTACTAATAAAATCAGTGCTAAGCTAAACAAGTCTTCCCCCTAATTGTGCCAAATGTCTGGGTGGACAATCTTCATGCCAGAATTTCCCTTCTTACTGTAGATTAGAAGCGTTGTTTTCTCAGCTGCAACAGAGCCCAGGAAAAAGCCAGTAAGGAAAACAACAAAGTTGATTTTGCATCAGATATCCCAGCAGCCCTCATAACTGTTTTTTCTGCCCTCCCTTCTGGTCCTTCTTGGGCCCTATGTGCAGGAATTTGATATATTCTAGAAACAAAAGCAGCAGTTCTTATTCTGCAGATCGTTTACTTTTGAGCAGGAGCTGCGACCCAGTTCCCAGGGCCAGGTCTCATTCATGGTCCCACAGGTCACGCTGCCTCCAGCCCACCAGAAAGGTGCCCGCGGAGAGAACCAAGAGTTCCCTAACAGACACTAACGCCACAGTGGCATCAAGGCTTCATACAGCAGTGTACCAGTTGTTCCCAGTTCCCTCTTCACTTAGAAGTACCCTTCAGGGCAATGGGATGGTTTTTTACAAGGTAGGAGAAAAAAGGGTTGTGTTTTCTGCCAAGCCTCACCAAACACTCGTGCTCATTAGACCTTGGAGCTCTCCGAGGCTTCAGTCTCACAATGGGTTCTGATTTACCTTGGGAGGAAACTGCTCCTTGTTGCAGACACAAAAAGTGACCCTAATAATATTTCCCGTGTTCCAGTGAAAAAAAAAAGGAGTTTAGGCATCCTGCAATCATTTACTAAGCTCACAGGATATACCCCAAAACAGTTTACAGATCTCCTACCACAAATGACTCTTGGGATAGCAATGTTTTGCTTGTATATGGTACTTAATCTGCAGATTTTAAAAAGGCTTTACAAGAGGGGGGAAAAAAAAAATCCCCATTATGCATTTGGGTAAACTGAAGTTCAGAAATTACATTCCTAAAGAGTGTATAGCTATTACCAGCACCAAAATCCGAATAAGACGTTATCAAATTGGGGGTTGGACTAGATGATCTCTAGAGGTCCCTTCCAACCCCTACCATCCTACCATTCTATGAAATCACATTGTCTTTACAAGCAAATCACTGTAGAGTTTGTTTTACTTTATCATGGACTTGTGTTTTCTTACGGAAATGACTATCACCTATTTTGTATCTTCCTCCAAATCCCGTTGCAAGGAAAAGCTCTCTATGCACAGATTTTCCCCTTTCAAGCAGAAGAAAGCTCGGCCACCCCAGCAGTACTGTCTCACCTGGATGCTCGCTGTCAGTAGAAAAAGCTACAGGCTGGGCCATGATTTGGAATACAGAGGAAAAACTGACAGTTTTTCCTCTGAAGGAAAAGGGATATATGCAGTCATCCTTCATCCTTCCTCATCATCTAGATCCCACATATATTCTCCCTGGTAAAAAGCAACTTAGATGGATTGACACAGGGAAAGCTTAAGATGTCTTGAGCACAAGAGAGCTACAAACACGCCCCGGTACTGGGAATAGATGTGGAGTTCCCACCACTTTTGTATTAAAAAAAAAAAAAATTAAAAAAAAAATCACAATTTTAATTAAAATTATTCTTTAGGAAACTATCATTTAATTTGTGCCATGCACAGCACCTGAGAGATGTGGTGCCCTGTAATCCAGTTGTTTGAAAAGGTTTTCATCAAGGCCAGGTTAATGGGCCACGACTCAGTAAAACTCTTTATACAACAATTTAAATGGATTGTATCTCTCCTTCCCCCACAAGAAAATCCCGTCCAGAGGAAACTGTTTAGGAATGAGTTTCCTTTCTGCTACTTTATAGAAAAGCAACAATGGCAGCTAGAGACACTTTATGAGAGGCATTCCATAAATCCAAATCAATTAGCGCAGAAAAGTAGGCAAGTAGAATTTGTGTGTGCATCCTAAAAATGTCAATAGCACACATCTGGAAACAGCAGCAAAATGAACAGACTCAAAAGGCAGATGACCATCCTGCTGTTGTCTCACCCCCAAAATGTAGCAGCACATCTGGTTATTTTCTTTTAGTGTAATGCATACAAATTCCGTGCATTAAAAAACATTGCTAAGACTGCAAAGTCAAGGCGTCCCTGTCCCTCACCTTAAGAAAATGTGAGAGGGAGAAATGCAGATACATTTAAGACAGTTTTGCAGGGGAAACAGCAGTAGCGGACACTGATTTGAGTAACAAAATCAATGAAGGGAAAGCCTTCAAAAGCTGGAGGGAAAACATGAGACGGATTCAGCACGGGATAAAGAATTCAAAGAAATCTCAATCCTGAAATATCAGCATGACATTTATTTTAACAAATGTAAAGTAATATCAAAGAGATCAAACTTTCTCAGACAAATTCTAACAGATTACTTTTGATTTTAAGAATCAATGCTAGTGGGAAGCAGAGATTCTGAAACATTTAACACAGATCTCTAGAAATCATGAACCTATGTGATCTTAGCCAACTTTCAGATAGATCACTTGCCGCCTGTTTGTTTTTCTTGGCACTAACTTTTAGGGTAAGGTCCTATGTTCTTTTGGGTAAGCCTAGGCAGATTACTCGCCTTTCCTCACTGTGCTCCACTCTGACCTCAGAAGCAGTTAATTCATTGTTTTGCATCACTGCATTTCTTATGTGAAATTATTTAGGCTGCTTACATCTCCAAGCTCTGACTTGTGTTTATGCTAAGCATATGCTCCTAATTTAACTACCGATAATTTTATTATTTATGCTACAGATTAACCTTAAAGAAGTACCAAAAATTCCTTACACGACCCTAGAGATGGGAGATGGTGGTCTTGCCCATGGCGACAGAGAGATGTGTGATAACTTGAGAATAAAAGTAAGGAAATAGGGCTGCTGATTACTTATCCAGCATAAAGACTAGAAGTGCAAGAGAAATAATAGCATTTTCTACTACTCTTGACTTGCATTTTCTGAATCGGCCATTTCATCCCAGGCAGGCCTTGTTTGCTGGTGTTCTGACTGCAGCCTTTATTATTATAAGAGGCCGTAACAGTAGTCAGTGACTGCACTAGCTTTGTGCAACCACAAATTCTTCCCTGAGTAGAGGCCAACCGAGTTGCTTAGGTAGTAGTGACGTGGACAGATAGTTGAAAAGCTGACCTAAAGAGACAACATGCAAGCAAGCTGAGAGAAGCTGAGATTCTGCTTTGCGACACCAGACACACCAGGGCATTCAGCGGAGTCCGAGCTTCAAACTCTCAATGTCTTAATGATGGCAGTAGATACTCTCAATGACTGTGGACAAAACAGGACTTTTTACAGCAGGAGAAAAAAGAAAGCTCTTAGAGCAGTTTGTTAGTGCAGTTCTTCCTATAGTAATGAATAACAGTCACGGGCAATGACTCCAATGCAAATAAACCATCATTGCACACACATGTGGCTAGGCTTACTCCCAGAGGAGACATTCAATACTTGCAAAGGAAAGACATAGAAGGAAAACAAACAAAAGGAGGAGATAGAAAGTAAAACCGAGACTCTTTTAAGAATAGAGGAGAAACAGGAGAGTGGTCAAGTCCAGGAAAGAGGACCCTCTTTGAATCTTTAGCCCTGCTATACCTGGCAGGCTTCAGATCTTGCTTCTGAAGGGCAATACATATATAAAGGACTTTTTCATAGTGCATAATGCCAGGACCTGGGAATCAGGATTCACGAGTTTTCTTCCTAACTTTGCCACTGTTTTACGCAGCAATTATATTAAAATCATGTAGCATTCCTTTGCTTCAGTTCAAAATCAGGCACGGAGATAGACATCTGTAGCAACTTCGCTGTATTAATTTTCTGTCAGGTAGGCACAGCTCCAGAGATCCCCCTACCTAGAGGGTACAGCAGAAGGATCAATCAGCAACAGCTTTGCTATCTGTTTTTTTAAATGTTCAGTGGGGTCAATTCCTTCCCCTCTTATAAAACCAGAACAAAGGCACGTGTTTTGGCTGTACCTGTCCAGACAGTTGCTAGAACAGATGACCAGTCTGCAAATTGTTCCAGCCCTTGCGGTGTGCCAAACATTGGATTTCAAGTGAGAGAGCTCAGCATGTAATACGTACTGCCATTCGGACATGGTTTTAGCTTCATGCGCTATAATGAGGAGCTCTGAATATCCTTGGACTGAGTAAACACAACTTCAATGGAAGGAAACCATCAAAACCTCAAACGAGTATCAAAGACAATCAATCACAGACAACAAAAGCAGAACTTTCCAAGGTGAACTGCCCTGACGTGCTCCAGAGCAACAACTGTCCTGAAGGCAACAGGTCAAACCTAACAAAAACGTTCTTTTGCTAGTGCTGTCCTCTCCCAGACTGTGAGCAGACCCCTGAACCCTCTAACCCAGAGTGCCCTTCCCACCTGATGTACTTAACAATAACTTCAGTGGCAGTGAACTGCACTGCCTAGGCAAACATTGGGCGATTTCAAGTTTTAATTGGAAAAAAAAATGCAATCCCAGATGTTTATCCAAATTGTGTCTGAACTGCAACAACCTGGCCAGGGAACTACACAAAAACAGGCTGCCTCCAGAATACTTCCACTTAAGCCAGACTTCTGCTGCAAGTTGCCCGGCCTGAAACATGGGGTATTCAGGGCCAGTGTGAAATTCCTCTTCCCAGCAGCACTTTCTGTCTCCCTGCCACATGCCTTACTCCCTACTTTGTAAACTGAATTTTGCTGTCTTTTCTGTTTCCGAGTCTCTCCCGATTTTCCCAGTGCAGAGTCCTCAAGAGGCCAGGAAACTTCACAAGAGCTTGGCCATGACGATTTCCTACGCTATAATACTTTTGAGGCCCAAAGCCCTGGTAATTGTCCAATGTGAAGGGTAATTCAGGAGAACATGCTTGTAGCTTTTACTAAGCAGGAAAGTGGCCAGCCAGCCAGCATGTCCTGGTTACAACAGTGAAACAGTACCGAGAAAAAGGTTCTGGGGATGGTGCTGTGGCTGGATAAAGTAGTTGGGTAGCGTAAACACAGCCTCCTCGGGGCAATTCTATGTGGCAGCTTGCGCTCACTCGTCAGACTTACGGCACACTGGTACAGAGAAGTACACAAAATAAATTTCATGCAGCTCTTCACAGCCTTCCATACTTTTCTGTTTGCCTTTGGTTCTGGAAATAAGAAAAGGGCTGAAGGATACCATTCTTATTTACGACATGTACTGGAACTCTCCCTTACCCCCTGGATCATGCGTCCTGAATTGGGAACAACTCCTAAGGGAGCACCAATACAATAGCACGAGAGCAGTTCTTCTCAGAATACGCATCTGCTTCTACCCAGCCTGCCAGGCTGGCCTGGAAGAGACAGGAGCAGCAGGGAGGACAGCATGGAAGCCCAGCAGCTGCACACTTTCTCCTCCACATAACCACGTGCTCAGACAGAGATGCTGCTGGCTCCTCTGCCCACAGGTCTGCAGAGGTAGGGATCCAAACAGCACCCAGCCCTCATCACTGCGTGGAGTAGATCAGCTTGGTGTAATTCATCAGCACAACATAAGGAACATATATTCTTAGGTATGTAATTAGCATATGCATTGCCATCATGATTTATTACTTTTATTATTCTTCAGATCTCTAGGAACCTTCTTTATGATAGCTTTAGGGACATATTTATTGTCTACAGATAAAAGGTATCCTCTGCAAATTCAACCTCAATGTCTGTTTCCAATGTGTCTTGCTGTATTTATTTTTTTATATATATATATATATAAAAAAATCTTTATTTAGCCAATATTCATTCTTCCTTTCACTTTCTTTTGGCTTTCTAAACGATGAAAATTCTCAACATTGTTGCTTATAAATTGAAAGAAAACTAATCCACTGTAAAAGAGCATCACAAGTGTGCTGTCCCCATCCTGCATTCGTTGCTTTTGGACATCAGTAAACACAACAGTGACCTTCATACTTCCTTGATGTAAAGGCATAATCCTAAATTCTCAGACTTGGGCCAAAAAGACTGGGATTCAACCAAGTCCTAGACCACAGCATAAATATTTTTCACCCACACTAGTGGCTGCAAAATGCTTTTGACATGAAACAAACAAAAATCCTTTCCAATTTTTTTTGTGCTTTCACTTTGTTCTGTTCCTAAAAGTAAAGGCCCTGGAGACAAGCTAACACAACACTGTTAAATGCACATGTGAGACACAGCAATATTATCTTATGTAAAGCCTCAGCAGAATATATCAGAGTCCACTGGGCATCACATCACAAGGACAAGAAAATGCAAAGAAAATACACAATTTTAAGAAAAAAAATTGATTAAAAAACCTCTTAATCTCTTCTCTCCTGCAATGGCACCCAAATGGCAGCCTTTATTACATTTTTTACAGGAAGTTGTTTGGCTTTTTTTTCTATATTTAATACCAATTAATTTAGATGAGTAAGAAACTCCTTGATCTTTTTTGTGCTAATTTACACTTTTTTCAGCGTGCTCAGTTATTTCAAATTAAGACTGAGATGGTCTTTATAAGATCACAAGTGAAAAGTAAGACAAAATGTATGAAAGAAAGGAGAAAAAAGTAGCTTCCTCTTGTTTTTAATACGAGATGTACCTCATCCAGCTGGAAACATCAACACAAGTTAAGAGGGGATTAGGTGACTTTTTATGTGTAGCTGGAGATGACTGTGGGTACAGAGTTTTATATTATTATTAGACAGATAAATAAATAGTCACAAAAAGAGAAAGAACTTCACTGACATACAGTGAAAAACAAACACACAATTTGGACCAGAAACATCAATTTGCTGAGTAAAACGGCAGTGCTGGCTCAGGCCTGATAAGGCTTTACTGGCTCAGAGTCCAAGCCAAACCTGGACCACTGTCAGCCTGTACAGGGCCAGCTCAGGTGTCTTTGCAACCTAAACTCCATAGGTTCCATCCAGTTCCGTGCTGTGGAGCATGTAAACACCCTGAACTGCAGAGACATCTGCACAGCCATATTATGTCAAATGGCAGAAAAAGCCAAGGTCAATTGTTCACTCGGGACTAGTACAAGAACTTCTGCCAGAGACTCAGAGCTCACTTGCAGGAAATTACTGATAAGATGAGACCATGAACCATCACGAGTGAGACCACTATGCAAATGTGAAAGGGCCTTGCAAACCCAAGATAAATAAAATGAGCTCTTTCCAGTGGAGAAGAATTTCAGTAGTGCCTACATTGCAACCTAGATCTATCACTTTTTTTGATGAGACAGGGGCATTTATTGACAAGTGACCTGGTTAGCTATCTCCAATTTAGGCTTGCTCCAATGTGAATACTCAAGGAAGAAGCCATTCATTAACCAAGCTGCACTTTACACTACTTCCTACCAGCATCTGAAAGGTTGAAGTTATCCATCAGTCACAAGCCTGTCGAAAACACTGAACTTCAACATGGATTGAAGAATCTACTGTCTTCTGTTAATATGTATCCAGAGGACATATCTCTCCCTAATCAAAGTACAGCATAAGTACCACATGTGAGAGTGGAAGCAGGATGGCTCAGGTAGCTATTTATATTGCCTTTTACCTTTTAGCCACAAGTATCTTCCAGTGTTTCCACAACGTGGGTACAATACACTACCATCTCCTGGACACATCCTTTCCCTTCCTGATTGAGCAGATGTCCTAAAATCTCCATCATATTTTTCCAACAGTTACAACAATCAGTCCAGGGGAAAGTAATATTGCGAAAATTATATATTTTATTATCTTCTTCATGCAATATGATGGGTGGATGTGATAAAGCTGGCCAGGCAGCTCCCAACAGCTCACCAACATTGGAGACTATCAAACCCCCCTCAGTTTTAAGTTGCTGTCCATCTTAGGCAGCAGTACGTCAAAATTGTTTTATTCCTTAAAGTGGGTCAGTAGTCTGTATTTAGTTTCTAAGCAGTTAAGAGGGTTTCTTCTTTTTCGGTCTGTTTTTAGATCACAGATAAGGGCACTGATACCACAGACAGGACTCGCAGAGATCAAAGATCAAAAAGTCTATGTAGAGCAAACCCCTCTAGATTAATTGATCCAACCCAGGGTAGATATACTGATAAGGATGAACCGAAGAAAACACAGTGTTTTTGAACGTCAGGCACTGGCTGTCATTCCCCTGTCTTGTCAATCTAGAACAGTTCAATGACGCTAGATTCATAAAACAAGCCAAAATTCAAGTTCAAAGTGTAATATCCTGGATATACAAACTCCTGAGGTGATTGTTCCTTAATATGTTTAGAGCATTATAAAAGTTGTAACGCCTGAGCATAGAGATCATGTCTGATCACTACCTTTTCACAGAAGATGTGATGCATTTTGCGCACCGAAGACAATATATCAAAGTTCGTCTGGTATTAAAACTCGAGCTGAGATTTATTTTTTTACCAGTGACAGCTCAAACTTGTTGCTTTGTCAATAAATATATTCTGTCTAGCATAGACCTTACCTGGGAAGAAGGTAGGTATAAAGAGAAGAAAGAAGAAGGAAGGAGCTTCAACACAAATGTCCAGGACATATACAGTATTCGAGAGATGTCCCCAGCGCCTTTCCACAATGCTACAAACGCTTTTCTCTTTCCTTTGAACATACCATGTCTGACCTATTCTAGGATAGCACAGACTCTTTTCGTGATAGCATTACACTGCTGAATTAGTTTTTCTATGATAAACTAAACCACTCCAGTATTAGCTTCACTTCAAGCTTGTATGCCCCTTACATAAAGCAGAAACTCATTTGTAATGCCCAATAATATTTTACACATAATTTCTATTATCTATCTATATTCCACTGTATTTTCACTACTTAAGGTTGCCCCATTTCTTCATAATGATATTCTGATCTTTTTCCACTATCAAGAATGCCTCCAAGCTTTAAGTATACTGTATTCCAAGACAGACTTGGCAGAACTTCTTTGAATAATAAAACTTAAATTCGAGAGAGACATTTTAGTTTGCTTGTTTTCAATTACAAAAAAAAAAAAAAAAAA